>PVJI01005035.1:74647-101350 GCA_004026765.1 Micronycteris hirsuta
CAGGTCTGGTAGCAGACAGGACCAGGTGAAAGCAGAGATCAGCAAGCCGGAATCTTTTAAGATACACCTTTGCCAAATTAATTCCCATCCCACAGACATGATCCACACTTGCTCACACAGGAGTCACACGGAGCTGTGCTCAAAACGTGTAGATTCTCAGGACTGTGTGTTTACACACGTGTGGAAATCACTGCCACACACATCCACCTATTTTCATTCCAGTCTTTGCCTGATGCTCTTTGGTAGCACTACCTAGTCACTCAAGAAAGTGCCTCGCTGGCATGTTACAACTATCTCCAACTTCATTGTTTGGCTAAATCTTACTCATTTTTCATCCAGATGTAGCTCCTTTGGGGAATTATCCCTCTCAGAAAACCTATGAAGTCTCAGATAGCGTTAAGAGTTCTGCTGTGATATTCCATGGATATCTACCACAGTGAAACAGCACCATCTTCTCATGGGACTACCTACCTAACGCGGGTGTTTTTCAGGACAAAGGCTGATGCTTTATTCATGCTATCTTGGCACCTTGCATTAGTTGACACAGCTTTAATAATCAGCAAATGTTTATAAAACTGATCTGAATTTAGTCCATCGATATTAAAATTTACATGTCTTTTTCTCCTTAATTAGAAAAAAGAAAAAAAAGAAAAAAATAGCTCTTGGGCAAGTTAACTGATATTGCATTGTTGGATCTGGTCTGTATATCAATAGCTTCAGAGTGATATTACTACTGGAATAAAATTAGTAAATAACGTCCTTTTCTGTCTTTATAGTTTAAAAAGCAAAACAAGGAGATTTCTTGAATATTTTATAATCATTAATCATTGTTTTTGATTCAGGATATTTTCTTGTATCAATGAATGGTCATAAAATTTTCTTTAAAAATGTATTACTTGTCTTTATATAGGTAGTATTGAATATTGCAAACTTGAGTTAAAGGCCCCCAAGCCCCAAATCTTAAGTGTCTTCCATGAAGAACAATTCTCAGATACAAATTGCTCAAAAATTGATGTGATTATTTTCTTAAAGAAATCTGGTGCGTTTAGGCATTTAAAGATTATTTAAATGTTAATAATCTTTTTTCCTGGAAGTATATAACTGAAATGAGAAACAAATAGTCTTGTATAGACATTCAGTAATTTATGGTCACCAATAAGCAAGTTTTTTTTTATATATAATTATGTGTGTCTATATACATATGTGCATACATGTGTATATAAATGTGTATGTATGTATTCCTTTATTTATTTATTTTTCCTGACATTTTTGGGTCTTACCCCACAGATGTCCTGGGGTCACAGTATGTTATCAAAGTTACAGGGGGTTATTGTGTTTAGATATTACATTTCATATAGATTGTTTCAAAGTTAAAACTGAGCAGGACAACGTTAGGTAAACAAAGATTTTTATTCAAGACTACTGCATAGGAGACAAAGGCCATATGTAAGTCTGAACTCAACTCTGCTGAAACAGTTGGTGGGAGGGTTTTTAAAAAAGTACTGGAGGACAATAGGGAGCAGGTTGATCAATGAGATGTCTGGAACACAGGGAGTTACTTCCTCAGTCTGCTACTGTTTTTCTCTGGTTTAGGCCATCTGTATTTCCTAATTGATGCCTGTGAAAGTTCGGCTTCTACCCTCCAGCTGAGGCTAGGAGATAGGGGGATTGGGGTGCTATCTTCCTTGATGACTACAGAGGACTCTCCCAGGTCCTTGAAAAGACATTTCTTGGTAGTAAAACAGACAGGAGAATTTGTAAAAGATTTACGTATATCTCAAAGGGGAAAAGAAAGGAATTAAAATTTCAAGTTTTCTAAAGAAATTTCTTCCAAAAAAGGGAGGTCAGGCCTAAAATCTAGTCAAGCTAAGGGAAATGTAAAGTCCATCCTGATTAATGAGCATCTTAAGAATATCCAAAATCTATAGATTCATGTCAAGTACAGAATCTTGAAATTTTATTTTGTTATGAAATATTCCTCAGAGACGCAAAACTCAAACGCCAGTTAGGAAGAAAGCAACATGATGAACAAATTTACATTAATGAAGAAGTGAAAGAAGTGAAAACATTTCACATGTTTTCATATTTTAAAAAGTTCATGTAGGTGACACCATAATGGATGTGACAAAGTACAAAAAAAAAAAAAAAAAAGAATTTCAGAGGAAAAGGAAGGTGTGCCTGATCTTTGATTTCTGGAATTTCTTAAGTCACCTTATTTAGCGGCTTCTGTGTCTTATCTGCTGCCTACCCAGGAGACTTAAAATTTAGTGAAAGAAACACTGCATTTGATTAACAAAGAAAAACAGTACATTTAAAATGTCTCTTAAGATAATTTCTCTAATGAGCTATAAAAATTTTGAAAGGAAACATATCTTAGCTAAATAAAATAATCAGGGGTTCATATTTTCATCCTTTTAAATAACCCTTTTGTTGTTGAGATATGATATCACTCTTATTTATTTACATTATACAGTGGGCAAGCATATTTTTAAAACATTAAAACAAACATTAATTTATGAGAGGTTCAAAATTATGACAAGCAGAAATTTGCAGTTGATTCTTCTGCATATGGGTTTATCTGTTTATTTTTTACTGACATCCAACTTTTTATCATTTGTTTGATACTTGCTTTTAATGGTAATAAAATGTTATATAAGAAATATATAAATATGCAGAGAAAATATTTATTTGCAATAACACAATTAGTGAATTCATTCAGTTTTTGAAACTGGTTTATTTCCTGATTTGAATCATCATGAAAATAAATAAGATTACTTTCATATTTGAAAAATATTATGCTAGGCATCACATATGCATCTTGGATCAAAATCATAGCACACACAGACTTAGTGTTTATTTATTTAGCTCTAGTTGTAATAAGTAAAAAATGAATTTAGAATAAAATTATTTTAAATTGCTAAAAATTTAAACTCTTTTTTTCTTTAGTATAAAACTAACCCATAGATTAAAATGTCATTCTTTTCTTTTCAGAGAATTGTATAATATTTTTATTATCTTTCTATCTTTAATTCCTTATTGTCTTATAATTGAAGAGGAAAAGTAATTAAGTAATTCCAGAATCTGTAATAACATTTATACATTTCCATAACTTTATTTAAATATAAATGAAATAGTGTTAATTAGATTTTGAATATGTAATGCTATACATTTTATATGTATAGTCATTGCTTTTGGATAGCTTCATTGTAGATAAGAGTTTCAAGAATTGGTGTATAGGCAGTGTTTCTCCCTGAAATTATAAAAGGTAGAATAAGGGTTAATAGTAATTATTTTTTATAATTCAAAATATATTTATTTTCCCCTTACTATGTATTAGGCTCTGATTTAGGAGCTGGGACTATAGCAATAAACTAAACAGGGCCAGATCTCTCATTCCTAGTCTGGGGAAAAATAATAAAGAAACAATAGAATATATTTTAAGGTTATAAGTTCTATGGAAGAGAATCATAGATTAGGTAGCTCAGGAGTTGCATTTAAACTCTTTAACATAAGAAAACATTTTCTTCTGCAAATAGTATGTGTAGTTTTAAAAAATATACTGCCTTTATTTTTTTTTAGCTTAAGTCTTTTTTTGTTATGCTATATTTTATGCTACTACTTTTACTCCCATTATTAAAGTACCTATTTTTGCATTAACCATATCTAGCATACAAAATTCAGAAAATTACAGTGATTGTTCTGATCAGTCTATTTTTTCTTTAAATTTATAGCATGTTGAATATGATGAAGCATTGTGGTATATTATTATAAGTTTGCATCATTCTAAGACAAACTCAATGAACACAAAAATGAGTAGATTTTATAGAATTTTTTATTATATATGCTGCTTTAGCTTTCCTATTTGGTGTTATTTTTAGGTAGAGGATTTTACTGCTGTCAGTTATTCCATTAATTTATTTATTTTTCTAGGATAGAGGAAAAGCACCTGGACCAAGAGTTTAAAAACTAATTTCATTATGCAAATAGCTGTATAGTAGAGCATGCATTGCATGTTATTTTGCTACTAAGTATCTGTCAAGACTTTTATGATTCATTATGCGATAAATAAGATTCAAAGAGTTCCAAGATGGCACAGAGTAGCTGAAAGTTCCCTCTACTTGCTCCTAGCCCTTCACCAGCCTTGCAGCTAACCCACAGAGCAGTCAACTCAAAAATCCATCTGAGTGTGAGTGCAGCATGTGTGAGTGAGTGAAAACATGGTGAATATGTTGGCCTGTGTGAAAGTATGGCCCAGGCTCTCCTGGTGGAGAAGCTGCTGCTCCCCAGCCTGGTGCCTCTGCTGGTGCAGATTTTGGATGGGAGCCATTTTGAGAAATTTAAAATATCCTATCTGTGAAGAAGCCTCTTGAAAGCACGCACCTTGATGCCCAGACTTGTCTCAGTGCCCTCCATCCCAGGCAGGGTCATGCACCTGCCTCTGCTAAGAGCCAGGGTCAGGGATTGCAGAACTTACTGGGGAGGGAGCTGGCATGTCCTCACCCAGGATGCCATGGGAACCACGAATGGGGCAGAGTCTGACTGAGCTGGTGGCGGAGTCCACCCTGGGAGCACAGCTGTGGTGGCCCAGCGGTGGGAGCCTGGCTCAGCTGTGAGAACCTGAGTCTAACTCATTAGAGGGAAGTAGCAGGAGCACTCCCTGCCACAGCCGCATATTATAATATAGCTGTTGGAGTCATCCCTTCCTTCCCCACCCCAATCTGGATGATATGAGACCTGAAAGAAGGCTATGCATGCAAGATATAAGATACTAATTTGGGAGAGAGGGGAAGAGGCTTGGGTGTGAGAGAGAAGCGTGGATAGGTGGCCTCCTGTAGTGCCTTGAGTGAGGATCCATCCCACACCCAGAAGCCCTCTTAAGGCAGAGGAGGTTGTGGCAGGGGCTGAGCCCTCAGCTAGCCAGACAGGGGAGTGGGGGGAAGCTCCCACCAATAAGCAGGCTCTCTGCGTTGGGGAGAGATGAAAACTGTGGGAGACAAACTCACCACCTTTTATTTTTTTCCTCCCTTAAAGGGTCAAATCACAGATTTTGTGTGTGTGGCTACCCACCTTGGGTCTCAGAGAAGGGAGGGTGGTGCAGTCTGGAGTCATGTGAGAAGAGTCAATAGTGGGAGGCACTGGGGAGAGTCTTGGGGCTTCAGCTTTGGAGTTTCCCAGGCCCCTATGTTCCTGGGCTCCACAACCATCTTTCTTGCAAGAGCTAGTCTCTCCCAGGAGGAAATCAATCACTTACCCTTTGATACAATACTCCCCCATCCTCTGGAAATCTCCTGGCCAGAACCTCTGTAAACCTGTTTGCTCCACTCAGCACATCCTTTTCCCCTCTCTGTTGTCAGTTTTGCTCTGCCTTGGTATTTTGAGGTGTTTTTTTTTTCCTCCTTCTTTTTTTCTGCCTTCTATCCTGCATCTTAACCCTTGCTGACAAGACAGCAACATAAACAGACTCTGGGGTCATCAGAGACTTGTGTGGTAGGACACAGTCAATCCATACACTATGCTGGAAAACAGACTGGGATGTCCCTCTCATGGGAGAGCCACAGAACCACCCTTCCAGCATTCAACAGTCCCAAAATCTGGGCTTAGGAACCATAATAGGGGCCTCACACTGCTGAGTACAGAGAAATTATCCCAGAGAGACTCAAACTACTGGCTGGGGGAGGGGGAACAAACCCTCCATCTTTGCTGAAGTTTGAAACACATCTGCTTTGGGAGATCCAGGAATCACAGCCCCTTGTTTCTGCTGGAAGCCCTCTCAGAAATAGTCTGGTCTGAAACTAAGCTAAGATTGACAGCAGGCCAGCAGGCAGAGTCTGGCAGAGGTGGATCCTATGGTGACTTGGGACATTTACTGGTACACCCTTGGACCCAGTGCTTATAAAAGTCAGCTTTGCAGAACGGCTTGGCCCAACCTAGGAGCAGCCAAGCCCAGAGGAATCAGCCACAAACTGTGGATCGCTTGTAGCTCCAAAAGGTGGCTGAGGGCCAGATGTGGACAATGCCAGGCATCGTGTATACCAGACCCGGACATTAGAGTGGTTTCCAAAGGGAGAGTCCAGAAGGCAAGATCTAAACTGTGCTAAGACAAATCCACTTGGTTCCTTTTTCGTTATCTTAGCTATTTTTTTTTCTTTTTCTTAGCCATTTTATTTATACTTTTATCTATTTTTTCTTTTTCTTTTATTTTTGCTGCTCTAATTTTTCTTTCATATCCCCTATTCTACTCCTCTCTGAGTGTACTCCGTGGGTCCCTTCTTTTCTCCGTTTATTATTTTCGTTACCTTTTCTGTGTTCCTTTTCCCCATTCTCCTCTTTCAATTCATTACAAGTAGTAGCTCTCTTCCCCTTTCTCCTCTCTTAATCACTCTTGTGTTCAGAAGGTTACTTCATAATACTTAAGGGACTAGTCCAAGAAGAATATTTAATTCTTATAAACATATGCACCTAATGTAGGTACACTTACATATATAAAGAAAATATTGGAGGACATTAAGAAAGATAGACAGCAATACAGTCATTGTAGGGGATTTAAACACCTGTCAACGATGGATAAATCTTCCAAAGAAAAAAAAAATCAACAAAAATATTGCAGAATTGAACACTCTAGATCAAATGGACTTAATTGATATGGATAGAACAGTTCACCCCAAAGAAGCAAAATACATATTCTTCTCAAGCACACATGGATCCTTCTCAATGACAGACCACATGGTAGGACACAAAACAAGCCTTAACAAATTCAAGAAAATTGAAATCATATCAAGCACCTTCTTGGATCTCAATGGCTTGAAACTAGAAGTCAACCTCAAGAAAAAATTTTCAAAAACATTCAAATACATGGAGGCTGAATAACAGGTTATAAAATAATGAATGAGTTAACAATGACATCAAGGAAGAAATCAAAAAGTACCTGGAAACAAATGAAAATGAGCACATAAGAACCCACAACCTATGGGACACAGAGAAGGCTGTACTGAGAAGGAAATTTATAGCAGTACAGGCCTACCTAAAGAAGATAGTAAAATCTCAATAGAAAACTGACTGTACATCTACAAGAACCAGAAAAACAACAACAAGCAAAGCCCAGATTAAGCAGAAGGAAGGAATCATGACCAGAGCAGAATTGAACAACATAGAGACTAAAAAATAATTCAGAGGATCAATGAACCCAGGAGCTGGTTCTTTGAAAAGATACACAAAACTGACAAACCTTTAAGAAGATTCATCAAGAAAAAAGAGGACCCAAATAAATAAAATCAGAAATGAAAGAGGAGAAGTAATACCTGATAACACAGAAATAAAAAGAATTGTAAGAAATTACTATGGACAACTATATGCCAAGAAATTGGACAACCTGGGAAAAATGGATAAATTTCTAGAAACATACAATCTTCCAAAACTGAATCAGGAAGAAGTAGGAAACCTGAATAGACTGATAATAACTGGCAAAATTGAAGTGATAATTAAAAAATTACCGACACACTAAAGCCCTGGACCGGGTAGCTTCACAGGTGAATTTTACCAAACAATCAAAGAAGAATTAATGCCGATCCTTCACAAACTATTCCAAAAAATTCAAGAAGAGGGGAGACTCTCAAACTTTTTTTACTAGGCTAATAGTATCCTAATCCCAAAACCAGGTAAAGACACAGCAAAGAAAGAAAATTATAGACCAATATCTCTGATGAATATAGATGAGAAAATTCTCAACAAAATACTAGCAAACTGGATCCAGCAATACATTGAAAAGATCATGCACCATGATCAAGTGGGATTTATTCCAGGGATGCAAGGTTGGCACAATATTCACGAATCAGTAAATCTGATACCTCACATATACAATATGAAAGACAAAAATCACATGATCTCATCGATAGATGTGGAAAAAGCATTTGATAAGGTACAGCACCCATTTATGATCAAACCACTCAGCAAAGTACAAATAGAGGGAGCATGCCTCAACATAGTAAAGGCCATATATGAAAAACCTACTGCAAACATCATACTCAGTGATCAAAAGCTAAAAGCGTTTTGCTTAAGATCAGGAACAAGATAAGGCTGTCTGCTCTCACCACTCTTATTCAACATGGTAGTGGAAGTTGTAGGCACAGCAGTCAGACAAGAAGAAGGAATAAAAGGCATCCAAATTGGAAAAGAGGAAGTAATGCTGTCATTATTTGCAGACATGATACCCTATAGGCTCCTCCAAAAAACTATTCAACCTAGTAAGTGAATTTGGCAAAGTAATGAGATACAAAGTTAATACTCAGAAATCAAGGACATTTTTTGTACACCAACAATGAACTATCAGAAAGAGAAACTAAGAAAAAATCCTATTTACTATAGCACCCCAAAAATAAAAATAAAATACCTAGGAATAAACTTAACCAAGGACATGTATGAATGGCCCATGGGCATGGACAGTGGAGTGGGGATGGACTGTGGGAGCAGGGAATGGGACAGGATGGAGACAGGCAGAGAGGGAAAAATTGGGGCAACTGCAATAGAATAAACAATAATAAAATAATTAAAAATAAAAGATTCAGATAACCTTATTTTAAGGACAATTTTAGTAGATCCATAATGAAATCTAAGTTGTAAGAATTGTTAACCTTTAACTATTTAAAAATATTAGTGTTGTCATTTAGCATGGAAAATCCATTTTCTAAGCACAACCAAACAGGGAAAATCAGCCTTTTTTCTTAATGTGTAGAAAATATGTACTAAAATATATTTATATTTATGAAGCTTTCTCTGAATAACAGTATACGTTAATGGAATAGACCTACTAAGGGACTTTTTTTTCAATAGAAGTTTAGTTAATTTTGTTATAATTGTGGCCCTTATCATACCATTTGAATTATAAAGCTACATGTTTTTAGTAAAGTCACTTTTTAGAATGTATGGAGTTCTTGAAAAGTGTGCTCTTACAAATGGCCCGAGGACCAAATTTCCACCCCAACTACAGACTAATATCACATGATTGGCTGCCCATTGTATAGTATAATATTTACTTCAAAGGAAGCTTCTGAGCCAGCTCAGTTTTAAAAAGAATTCTGTGTGCATTCAACTCTTTATAATTCTACCTGTAGAAAATTGAAAATCACTTTAAAAATCCCTTTCATTTAAATTATATTTCCCTTTGCAAATTGATCCCTTTTTCTGATTTTTCATTTAGCCTAGGATCCTTATACATTTAAAGATTAATTTAGGTCATACATATTTCAAGGGACATTCCTTAATAAGAACCAGGCTTGTTTTTAGAGGCTTACTTATGACTGCTACATTTATATAACTCTCCATAATTTTTTTTTGGCTTTTATAGATGTGGCCAAATACTATCAGTATTTTCATTGCTATCTACTTGCTGCTTTTTACTGTTTAAATGCACAATTAATTATTTAAAATAAATTGCATTAACATTTAATTTTTCAAACACACTGGCCCTAATTTAGGTCCTCAAGAACCACATGTGGCTATTTGTAACCACAGAGACACAGAACATTTCCATCATTGCAGAAAGTTCTGTTGAACAGTGCTAATTTATATTATTCTTATTGATTAATAATGCAAGTGAATTTTAAATTAAAAATATCTGCTTAAGTTCTTCACAGATCTGTGAATAACAAAGCTAAAAGTAGAGTCCAGATCTTCTGATGCCAAGTAAGATGCTTTTTGACAGTTCATCTGGACCAGGAACATGAACCATTTATAATACCACATTTTCTGTTTCATATTTTTGCTTCCTTAACCCTACAAAATAGGAGAAAGTTCGCAGTCAGGTTCATTTATACAAAGAAGATAATTATTTGGAGTTCCAGAAATTATATTTAATTATTGGTTTAAAAATGTATGAATGATTCTAGATTCATCAATGCGACCTAAATATTTAATGGTGTTTCTTAAAATATCTACATAGTTTAATATCTTTAACAAGCTTAGTGGTGAAAGATAATAGGATATGTAGCAGGCTAAGTTTAATTCGTGTCTCAAAGGCCTTAGATTAGTCTCATAAACCTCATGACTAGTAAGAGGTGAAAGGTATTAAGATAGATCACATAGAGGTCTAAACATATACCCGTGAATTTCTCTTCTTACTTTTTTGTGAGTCAGGTCTGGGGTTAGACCCCTAAATATGCACTAAATATTGAAGGTTAAAAATGAATTTACCTACAAGCAGAAATGGTCTCCCTCATTTTACATGTACTTTCAGCTCTAATTTACTTTTCCTTCTTAGCATATGTGTTGATTTTCTTATTGATATGCAAAAATGCATGTATGCTCCAGGGATGTGTATTGCATTAGGGGCACTTGCCAGGCCTCCATTTCAATAATTGGGCCCCCAAAAGATTAAGTTCGGGGAGCTAAACACAACATCTGGGAAATAGTGCTTTTTTCCATATTTTTCCTGGAAATGGTGGTCCTTTTTAGTATAGCCCAAGATCTAGTTTATTCAATAATCTTAAATTTATTTTGTACTTTCATTTAATACTGATTGGCCCTCTTAACTGCATACCATTTGTATTTAATTTTATTTATTTTATTCATTTCACCCATCCAAAAATGAGCCCAATCTATTTTTATGACACCTTTATTGTACTTGTGCATTCATGATTCTCTTGATCATACTATAGGGAAAATGTTTTCCTAGAACTGTGCTTAGTGCTGTGATCAGGGTTATTTGTTGAGTAGAAACAAAGTTGACACTTGTATTGTAAAATTTTAAAACTTTGTGTTTTCCTGATGTCTCGACATTCCTATGAACACACTATAAGCACCGACCCCACTCAGGTGACCAGGGGCACCAGCATGATAAGCCTGGTCCTGGTCAAAATTTCCCCTTCTTGCCCTCCCCTGACTGTGGCCTAATGATTTTCTGACATACTAATGAAGTTCTCTTATGCATTTGCTTGTCCTCTGACTGCCACTGCTCCCATAAATACAGTTGAGGCTCCTCCCATTTGGTCCCTTGGGTGGTGTGCTGCACCTCCCTCTTTTAGGATCTGTGAAGAAAATCAGTCCTTTAATTTCATATGCCTCTCCAGGTGGAATTTCTGCAGCTGTGTTTTAGTGATCTTTTAAGACCTCAAAATAGGGATTTGCTCCCCATTTAAAATACTGTACTATTAGAAAAACATTTTTGACACATTTCTCCTAACCAAGATGCATTTAAAAATTTATTTATTTTTTTTTATTTTTTGATCATTCATAATTGATTTTATAGAATACTTTTTCCATGTGGAACTCCATCCATTATGTAGGAATTATGAATGTTGCACATTCTCTTCTGGTTTAACAAACCCATTTATACATATTTCTTAGTGAGACTTATTGTACATATATTGAAGCTAGAATTGCTTTAAGAAAAATAAAGCCCATTCACCAACTGTGAAATGCTTTCCCATAATGAACTATAGTCACCAGCACATAGTAATTTCCAACATTTTCTGAATTCTAATTGCCAACTGTTTTTTAAATTTTTTTTTTATTGTTGTTGAAGTACATTTGTCTCCATTTTCACCCCACCACTCCCCTTGCCCCACCCATCCCCACCTCCCACCCTTGAACCCACTGTTTCAAACCGCTGCATAGGGTTGTTTTCTCTATACTTTTACTTTAGTTTTCCTATTGTTAAAAAAAGAAATCTAATTGTCACAAAGATAAATTGCCTAACTCTAGGAAAATTTGCAAATGTAGAGCCAATGAAGTCTTCAACCAATGTTTTCAGCAGAGTCTCCAAAGTTTTAATTAAGGCCATTTCCTAAGTAACACATAAATTTATTCAATCTAAAATTGATGAAGTTAGATACAGCATAGATTTATTATGCAGTACTTCTACAAAGTTTTCAGGATAAAGTGGTTAAATGTCCCTGTATAAAGTGATTGATCATATGGAGTAATGTGGGTAAAAATTATTTGTGTCCTAATATCACACGGTGTTTCAAATTGATTGTGGACTCTTGAAATCCATTGTTTTCATAAGCAGACTTACCTTCTCATTTGCTATAGATTATCAATAGAAAGTTAGAATTGTTAACCAATTTTTTTGCACTTTTCCAGTCAATTTACGTGAACTCTTACATGTAATATTTTTAATGTAGAAAATCATGAATTTTTACAAGGAGTGGTAAGAATTAAATTTAGATATTAAAATAAATTTTACACCATCAAAATGATAAGAAATAGTACTAGCTACATTCAGTGACTATTTTAAGATAAGTTGAAATTGTCCTTGATGCTCAGAAATTATTGAGTTTTGAGGAAGCAAGATAAATGGTAGCTAGAGAGATACAAAGAATGTGTGAACATGTAAATATCTCTATTGCTAAAAGTATGTCCAAATAAGACACATTTAAAAAATTGCCTCCTGCATTCTCATCATTCACTTATCTATATTAAGCTACTTAAAGAGAATACATTTTATTAGTTTGTATAGCACTTTCCAGTTTTGAAATGCCTTTCAAGTAGACTCATAATATCCCTATGAGATGATAGGGACAAATGTTTTCATACATATTTTACAAATAAATAAATGGACTGACTCCTATATACCAGGCTCCGTGTTAGTCACCTTATTACACACTACCATTATTAGTCTCAATATTTCAGAGAACATAAATAACTTACCAAAGCATGCCACTTGTTTTTATACCACGAAAACCATTTTGAAAAGTAGTGATTATTTTTTAAATTACTTAATGAAAAGGTTCACATTTAATCTGTTATTTAGCAAATTGTATGTTTTTTGAATTAATGTATTATGATTAAAAGATACATCCACAGATACACCCATTCTGTTGAATTATATTTAAAAACTAAGACTTAGTATTAAAAATGAGCCTGATTAAAAAGCCCTAGGCAGTATACACAAACAGACTAATCAGATACGTAGGTTTAACAATAGCAATAGATAGTTACTTCAGGACAGAGTTTGAAGATACTGTAAACTATATCATATATAACTGAATACCTGGCATATGATTTTATTGTGTCTTAGAATCATAATGATGAGTCTGTTTATCTGAAATGTCAATGGATAAATGTAGGCTAGTTTTAAAAATCTTCAATAACACATTTTCAAGAACGTAATTGTAAGTCACAGTCAAGTTATAGTTGTCTTTTTAGTCAAGAAGGTTGATTTCCAGTTTCTAGCAACTTGACCGAACTTCATTTTTCCTTGCAGTTTGGCTTTGGGCCAGTACTACCTAACCACTGACAGTGAGAGCAAAGTGCGTCCCTGACCAGCTAAGAAAACCTTTAACTCAACATGCAGAATCTGTTGAAAATGAACTTTCCAGGTTGTGTCTGTGGATAGAATGCAGCAGTTTAATGAGAACCAGTTTCTTGGAAGCATTGAGGGGTTTGTTGAATATTTACTTTTATAAGCTGAGATTTAATTAAGTGGCACCTGGCAGGCAAGAGCTGGTCTGGGCTTGAGATAACAGATTCTATTTAAAAAATTACCCCTCAGAGGGTTTTCCTTGGGTGAATTTAGCTCCACAACCTACATTTTAAGTGCTTTTGCATATAAACAAGTGGTATATATTAGCATTTAGGAATTAGACCACTTTTATAATTATAAAGATCCAATAATAAATTATGCCTCAATTAAAGAGGTGCCATCTAGATAACTTTTATCTATAAATGCAAAATGCTGGTATGTAAGCACACGCAAAAGGAAACTAAACTAGGAGGTGTTTTTGAATAATTTTCAGTGTTGCTGATATGGTGTAGTATGTAAGATTGTTTGCCATGTAAAACTGCCTTAACAGCAATTGATAAGTAGCTTCTCTATGAGCTGCTTGTACTTATAACACTTTTTTTGTGATTACACATGTTTAATATTGAGTATCTGTTCAATTTTTTGTTATAACTTCAGTAAAAATTTCTTATCAGAATATCTCTTACATTCTGAAAATGCAGTGAATATCCTTATTGAATTCTTACTAGATGCAGGCAATAAATTTTCCTAAAAAGACAAGCTAGAATTTTGACATAGAATTTTAAAGTGATTCAAAATAATGAAATAAAATTTTAGTCATGATTCTAATGTAGCATTATTTATAACAAAATATTTGAACTATTGAAGGATTTCACTTATTGTAATAACACTGTGTTTGCAGTCTCCATAATGTGGACTTACATGTTTTCAAATAAAACAAACTGCTCTTTCAGTACCTTCACTATTGCTTATTATGGTGCTACCTTATAATTTGAAATTGTTATAAGAAAAAAACTCCTATTTCCCTAAATAGAATGAATTATTCTCATGACTTAATTTGATTCATAATAAATTATTATTATTAATTTAAACAATTTTGCCAGTATAATCAATGACTGAGGAGAAAATTTTTATTCCTAAGCAAATATAAATATGTATGTAGTAGAGATACAAAATAACAGATGGTTCATATGATTAAATGTGTCCATTCCATTCCTGTGAAACAAACTGGAAAAAAATCATTATAAAATTCAAAACAATTTTAAAAGGCAAAAGTAGTCAGATAACTTTCATATAGATTATAGAATTATAAAATTAATATTCCATAATTTTTTTTAAATGACGAGTCAACATCAAACTCAAAGACCAGTACATTTTTTTTTTTTATCTATTAATGATCATATAAACTATGGAAACAAGTACATTTACAACTTCAGAATTCTTTGGAATTTGTTCCTTCTCTAATGTTTATTACAATGAACCGTGATTACATTATGTAATGAGGACTATTTAGATTTACTCATCTGTTGGTGAAAAATAAATTTAGACATTTTAAAAATATTACTATCTTGCAAATGTGTATTGCTGTACAATTTCAAAATCCTTTTCCAAACAAAAGCACATATAGTATTCATCCTTGTAATAAGAAATTGATGAATACCATCACCCCATTTGAGGTGATAAAAACTAGCATCAGTAAGTTTAAATGACTAGGTTTAGGATAAGAGTTTACAAAAATGTTTTCTACTGTTAGCTGCGTGCAAAAAAATAAAACAGAGAAAGTGACTGGAAATTAATCAGTTGTAGTAATTATAGCTTTTATATTTCCTGATGAACTAGAGGCAGTCAGGTGCTGAATATTGCATGTGTGCATATTTGTCTGCACACATATGTGTCTGTGTGTGCACACTTGTGTTTAAACAAAACTATGCATTTCTGTTGTTAGTACAAAGAGAGGAGCTTGACTGTTTATCCATGCCACCTAAGATACTTGATGTTGCAAAGTCTGGAAATATAGGATTGCATTTAAAAACAATGTGTTTGGGCCATGGCTGGTGTGGCTCAGTGTACTGTGACCCAATGAGTCACCAGTTCAATTTCCAGTGAGGGCACACGCCTGGGTTGCAGGCCAGGTCCTCAGTAGGGGAAGTGTGAGAGGCAACTACACATTGATGTTTCGTTCTCTTTCTCCCTTACTTCTCTCCCTAAAAATAAATAAAATCTTTAAAAAACAATATGTTCTATATGTTTTTAAGTATATTTTATTGATTATGTGATTACATTTGTCCCATTCTTTTTTCTCCCCTTAATGCCCCTCTCTTGGGTACTTCCATTCCTTCCAGCATTTTGCCTCCTTAGTCCGTGTCCATGGTTCATACATATAAGTTCTTTGGCTTCTCCATTTCCTATATTATTCTTAATTACCCTCTGTCTATTTTGTACCTACTGATTTTGCCTCTTATCTCCAGTACCTATTCCCCCATTCTGCCCCTCCCCTCCCCACTGATAACCCTCCATGTGATCTCCATTTCTGTGATTCTATTCCTGTTCTAGTTGTTTGCTTAGGTTGTTTTTGTTTGTTTTTTAGGTTCAGTTGATAGTTATGAGTTTGTTGTCATTTTACTGTTCATAGTTTTGATCTTTTTCTTAGATAAGTCCCTTTAACATTTCACATAATAAGAGCTTGGTGATTATGAACCCCTTTAACTTTACCTTATCTGGGAAGCACTTTATCTATCCTTCCATTCTAAATGATAGCTTTGCTGGATAGAGTAATCGTGGGTGTAAGTCCTTGCCTTTCGTGATTTTAAATACTTCTTTCCCGCCCCTTCTTACTTACAAGGTTTCTTTTGAGAAATCAGCTGATAGTCTTATGGGAACTCCTTTGTAGGTAACACTCTCCTTTTCTCTTGCTGCTTTTAAGAGTCTCTCCTTATCTTTAACCTTTGGCAATTTAATTATGATGTGTTTTGGTGTGTTCCCCTTTGAGTCCAATTTATTTGGTAATCTATGATCTTATAGGACTTGTGTATCTATTTCCTTCACCAGATTGGGGAACTTTTTTTTCATTATTTTTTCAAATAAGTTTTCAATTTCTTGTTCTTCCTCTTCCGCTTCTGGCACCCCTATGGTTCAGATGGTAGAATATTTAAAGTTGTCCCAGAGGTTGCTAAACCTTCCTCATTTCTTTGAATCCTTGTCTCTTCATTCTGTTCCTGTTGAATATTTATTTCTTCCTGCTATTCCAAATTGTTGGTTGAAGTCCTGGTTTCCTTCCTTTCACCGTCTGTTCCTTGTACATTTTTCTTTATATCACTTTGTATAGCCTTCACTTCTTCCTTTATTTTGCGACCATACTCAACCATTTCTGTGAGCACCCTGATTGCCAGTGTTTTGAACTCTGCATCTGATAGTTTGCCTATCTCCTCATGGCTTAGTTCTTTTGCTGGAGTTTTGATATGTTCTTTCATTTGGGCCACATTTCTTTATCTTAGTGAGGGGCGGAGCCTTAGGTATTGCCAGCGGGGGACAACCCACTTCACCACATGGTAGTACTGTATGTGGGGAAGGGCTCAGAGAGGGAACAATGCCAGTTGCTTAGATATTGCCCTGTTTTCAAGAGACTGGAAGTTTCTCCTGTCACCACAACCTCTGCAGGTTTTTACAGCCAGAGGTTCTGAGGCTTTATTTTTCCTGCACTGGAACTCTAGGTTGCATGGACTGTCTCACTCCCCAGTTGCTCCTCCCAGTTTATCCACAGGTGAATGTGGGACCTCCCAGTCCACCAGTTGCAGCCTCACCCTCCCTGTCCAGCAACTGCCACCTTGCCACTCATCCTCTTCACCAAGTTTGCCTGTCTCTGCTCCTCCTACCAGTCTGGATGAATGTTTCTTCTTTAACACCTTTGTTGTTGGACTTTCATGCAGTTCAATTTTCTGGTAGTTCTGGTTGTTCTTTTATTTTTAAATTGGGTTTTCCTTATTTTGGTGTGTGAAGAGGCAAAGCATATCTTCCCATGTCTCCATCTTACCTGGAACTATCAATATGTTATTCTTCATGATACAGAAGCCTTTCTGAGTAAAATACATTTAATTTAAAACAATGTTTCTGAAAGCAGTAAGTACATTATTTCTCCTTTTCCCATACTATTAGATCCACTGTAGTGTCTTTTTTGCTTTTTAAAAATTAACAGCTGGAACTGATGCTTGAAATTTAGATATATTTCACCCCATAATGTGTCTTCAAGTTAAAGAAAATCTTATGAAGCATATTATTTATGAATGCAACTAACTTTAAGAAAAAAAGTCAATGAATTTTCAAGTAACATTTGGGTGAATAATTACCACAAAAATGCAATTTTATATTTATACATTCTGAACCCACTCTTTGTTTTAAACTGAAATTCATGAACATATAAAAACACATTCTGAATATACCACATTTTGACATTTTTATCATATATATGGTGTGAATTTCAGTTTTTATTATAACATTATCAATGCATTGTTATTGTAATAGGCCACATCTTTTGTATTTAACAAATTATGCAAATAAGATACTTTCCACAATTAACAACACAATTAATAAAAAGATATAAAAACCTCAATTGCTTTCATAGCCCAACTGTGAATTATATTGGGGTATCATAATATGGAAGTATAAATAATTAATCTAATCTACCCAGGATAGCTTTGGAATTGTTTTGATTCTATTTTCCTGAGGGTATGACACATCATTAAGATACCAATTAAATCAATGAAGTTAATGAACAATTGAGGATTCTTAATTTCTAAAACTGAGAAAATTTAGTTATATTTAAATTAAACAATTATAAGAAAACTCTATCCTATGAAAATTTGAAGCATTTTACTCAGGGATATTATTTTTGTTGTTGTCAAAAATATTATAATAATAATATAATTTTAAAGTTGGAAGATATTTGGCATGCTTTTAGAATATAAAACACAATTTGGCTGAATCTCTATTGTACAATTAAAAATAATATGTTAATGAATATATTAAAATAATGTATATATTAAATCTTTTAATTTTTTGCTTTGGATGGGTATCTTAGTTTGTTTTCCTGTACATCAAAAGACGTGGGTTTGATCCCAGGTTGAAGTGTGTACAGGAGGCACCCAAGTGAAGTTTCTCACACTGATGTTTCTCCTCTTTCTTTCCCCTCCTCTCTCTCTAAATCAATAAACATATCCTTGGGGGAGCATTAAAAATAAAATAAATAAATCTTTTACGTTTTTGTTATAGAATAAACACATAATTATTAGTGTCTTTAATTCTGAGGCATACATCTAAAAGTTTTTTCTTTTATATGAAGATACATTTTTATAAATAGATTTAAAAGATAGGATGTTTTCTATGTTGCCTTCTACTTTATCAAAAAAAGCAGGTTGGATTAATTTTCATAATTCCTAAGATGAAGTAGCCTTTGGTTACTGATAATTCAGAAGGTAGAGCCAGTATTCCTCAGTGAGTCACGACACTGTTTTCAACTGTTTTTTCGGTTGCTTTCTGTCCCTGGCAGGGAAAACTACCCCGATACAATTTATCTGCGGTGGTATGAAATATATTTTTATACTTTATTCATTATGTATTCCCAGTAATGGGTTACAGAGAAAACTGCAGAGTGAGAAAGGTGCTCTGACATGGAAATGACACAGAACATTCAATGTGTTAAGAAAACACAGGCGAGACTCCTTAGTTTCCTTTAGGGTTTTTGTTTGTTTGTTTGTTTATAATATTATTGAATGATTGACACTTTATTTTTTAAAGTTAGTTAGACTTTTGTGTTTATGGACTTTAGTCCATGGAATATTAGGCAAATATATCAGGTAAACTAAATTTTAATATCTAAGAAGTTATTTTTATTTATTTTCAATGCATTTTTAAAATTATATGGGATGCAACTTATGCTTGCAGTTATTGGCTTATGTTACCATACCAATAATTTCAATCCTAAGGACGAAAAATTGTGGTGTCAGTAGTAACTGGTAAGTACAAGGTGTGAAAATAAATGGTAAATACCAAAAACTATTTTGTCTTAATAAAGATATTATATTCTGGACTACCTGTGTACTAGAATTTACTCACATCACTTTGAGTAATGCATTTATATTTTCTTGGCTTTACTTGCTTTATCCAATTAAAGAAAACAAATAGTAAGTTATAGTTTTGAATGGTTTTATAGTCTGGGTAGGTGCAGTTTCTATAATCTGCATTCAGAAGCTAAGGGAAAATTGAAAATGTGGCAGGGAAGGTGAAAGGAACAGGCCAGATTTGAGTTCTGCATGTTGAGTTCGGTAAAGGGAAGGCACCACGTCTCCTGCTGCTGTCCAGTTGTGCGGGGCAATTATCTGTGTGGCTGGAGTATGAGGTACAAGCACCGTGCATTGAACCAGCCCTACTGCTAGCCCTTCTGAGATAATATCGGTACTCCTGTTGTTCTGTTAAAATTTTACTCCTTTAAGAGGCCTATAATAAAGTTAAATAAAATTTAAAGTGTCACTGTAGATGAGTAATGAGTATCTCTGTATATACATTGTACTCATAAAAAACCAAGACATGTACACATGTACACTTCCAGATATTTTCTTCTGTCACGAGAACAAAATCCTTAGTGTTTTCTTTAAGTATCCCAAATCATAGCTTCCAGTGTACTATTAGAGGCAAGATAATTCAACTTCATTTGGAGTTTTATTTAAATGTTGTAGTTTAGCTTTTGAGTTATTTTTTTTTATTGGTCAATATTTGTTCATAATTGCATTGCTTTATAGTTGGCATATGCTGACTTCTTGTCTCAGAGTACTTGTGATTTACCAGCTTATACAACTGATAAACTTTTGATTTATTTTGTCTTTAACACTGCAAGGTTTCCTTTGTAGTTCAAATCATATATTTTTTTATTATGCATATATTTTATTTATAAGATATATTGATCGCCATGTAGAAAAGCTACCAGAAGCTTAAGGAGAATATGAACACAAAAGAAACCCTCATTAGTCAATAGAAGTAAAAATGTAAGTTGAATTGCAATATCAAATGTTAACAAACTGGGAATTGTGCCTATTTTTATAGATGTGTCAATTTTAGCAAAATGAGAGATGACAAGTTGGGAGTTCAGTACTACATATAATGTTTTTTTCCAAGTATGTGTTACCTTATGAGAGGGAGAAACGTCTTGTCTGTGGAGCGATGGAAGGAATGTAGGAAGTACAAGACAGCAGTGGGCAGCTATCTGGAGGTGAGAGAGGACGGTGAAATGGGACTGCTCAGAGGAGATGATGGGTTTAGGTTCAACCTGGAGTTCAAGACCAGTGGCTTGGAAGGGCTATGAGCACATGGTCACAAATATGTAATTGCCCAGTGATGAGATGCTATAACCCATGGGTATGGCTAAGAATCAGGAAATAGAACACCATCAGGTTAAAAATGTGCATTCAGTCTTCAGAAATCTACACACATTGTCTTAAAGTTTCCCACTCTACCAGGTTTTGTGTGCTTATGCATAAAATTACATAATATTTCTATAATTTATATGCAGAAGATTATATACAAATAATTGTAAATATTTTTGTGCAGCAATTTAAGCACAATATCCTTATCCAGCGCAACTGGAATTCACTGATGTTTGAGAGGTAAAAACTAGCAAGTTTCTAGATACCGTTAATACAAGTCACTACAAATGAAATTCTGTATGACAAAACAGTAACTTTTTCTATGAAGGTTCTAAGGGCAGGGCAGATGTTAGTACTTCCACATGCGATTGATAAGTCAAGAGGAAGTTAAAAATTTATGGCAAATGGAAGTTACATGGAAAATAAAATGCATAAAGCAACTTAAATATATAAATTGAGAATACAGATTTATTCTCAAGCATTGTCAAACTCTGTCCTTATAAAGCCATCACAGCTAGAAAAATGTCTGAAACTGTTCCAAGTACTTCGAAAACATTCTCTCACTTAATCGTGCATTGATTCTGAGGTAGTGTTATTAGTATCTTGAAGTATTAGTGGATTAAAAGAGTTAAAGAATTTGCTAAAATTTACATACCCATAGAATAGAAAGTTATTTAGACAGGTTGGATGTAGAACCAGTAAGTCCTTTTAAAGTCACTGCTGCTTCTCAGATGTTTAGGAGAATATCGCAACTTGTTTTTAACCTGGCGGGAATCACATTCTTTCTTTTAATTAGCAAACTATAGACTTTATCTAAATTAGCTATTCTTACTCCTTAGGGGTGTGGGGCCCAAAGCCTTGTCTGACTCTACTCTTGAGAGCACCCTGGCTGCCGCTGAAATATTACGTAGAACCCATGACGACTGATCCATGTCTGTCACCCCGATTTCTTGACAAATACAAATTCAGTCAGGAACTACATACATGGATCACATAGAATTCAGTCTGTCATTTCCCTCTATCTAGCTTAATCTTCTGCAAAACCCTGGATTTCATATAAGAACTGGTTATTTATTTAATGCATTGAAAGAAATTAACTGCTAATCCTTACTGAGCACCAGTAGATTATAGTTTTTAAAAGCACTGACTCTGGAGCTAAAATGCTTGGGTTTAAATCTCAGTTCTATCAATTACTACCTGTATAACACTGGAAAACGTCTTAAACTGTCCATGCCTCAGTTTCCTAAAATCTCTTAAATTGACATACCAGTAGTAACTGACCCGTAGGATAACATTTGTAAGGATTAAACACTTAACAGAGGTAAAGTGCTTAGAACAGGGTGTCACATACAGGAAGCATTGTAAAAAGATTTGTTCTGTAACTATTACTAGAGCTACCATAGTAAGGTAGTAGTTTTGTATTGAGAAAAAGGCTTTCTGGAAACCACTAATATACATTGACCAAAACCTCTTACTTGTTTCTCAAGGGTAAACCCTATTACATATCACATTTCAAACATTAAAATATATGCTTTTATATAATAAGACTTTAACAGTAACTGTAATCAATTTTCAACCATTTTTTATTCCAGCATATTCTCTAGAAATATGGATTTAAGGAGATATGATAATAAATATAGCATAAACTTCCATCAGATAAAACCCACAATTATCTTGAACTCCCCTTGGCCTCATAGTGTCCTGTCTTTTGGGCAATTTATCATATTTTCACATTTCAATATAGCTACTTTCTCTAGTCCTGTTACTCCGTGCTTCATTTAGTAAATGATACAGTTACTTGCTGGTTCTGTACAGTTACTACTTACAACCACCAAATCTCTTAACAACCCCCCAAATCTCAGTGCCTTAACTCAGTGGAGGTTTAATTGTTATTTAAGACAGATGGCTCAATGAGAGTTGGAAGACACATTTATTTATTTTGGCCATTCAGGGATCCAGGCTCCTGAGACCCCCTTTAGCATGTGTTTTCATGCTTCCTCCCTTATCGCAGTAGAGGGAGGAGCTGCTGAAGCAGAAATTCTCAAGCTACGGACAAGGGGAAACTCACATCACTCCTACCCATGCTTCATTAGTCAAAGCAAATCCCATAGTTATACCTCACTTCAAAGGGAGGACGGGAGTGCAACTCTGTCTGTCAGAAGGGCTCTTGCAACTAGTCCTCATGCCCTTCATACCAGGATCAGGCTTATCTTCTCTCTTGCACTGTGGTCTTAGCTGCATAGCCACTGGCCTTTAAATGTAGCTTTGTGATCAAATTAATGCATACCATGAAACAGTTAAAAATAAATCAACTCTTGACTGGAATATGGAATTTTTTCTTAACAGTCACTTGCTGTACTAAGCATGCTTTATGTTAAGGGATATGAAAATATGAATGAAGAATAGAAATTATCCAAAAGGATTTGGTGCTGGCAGAGACCCTTTAGCACTGTGAATGCTTGTGAGAAAATTTGTGCCCACCTTCGTTGCTTACAATATGTGTATAATTGCCATGGATATTTTTGGATTATTTTTATTGAAATAGTTTAAATGGTTATAGACTTACAGTTATTATGAAGAAGAAAATGAACTAATTATTTCCAGTGAGTTAAAGTGAGGATAAATTGCATCAAATTTAGGTGATGATCTACCTTTCATCCCTGTGAAATGAAGAAGCATAAGCTATGCACCTTTTAACTGAATCTCTTCATGGAAAATGAATAGGGCAAGGCAGAGTCAATCTGTTAATTTCAGCTATATTAACCAGCCGTGAGAATTCCGGCACAGTGTCTCAGAGTCAATATAAATCAGGACCTTAATGAACAGATTGTCCACCAGTTTGTAGGGTCCGCTGAAGTGTAAAGGCGAAGATTGTATTTTGTGTTTAGAAAGCAATTATTTTTCCAATCTATCTCATTATATCATTTGAGAATATACTTAAAGCCATATTATAAGTTATCTCAGCAAACATTGTAAATTCTCTAAGGGAAGAGATTACAATTACAGGCCAAGAACCATGAGCTAATGGTGAGCAAAACAAAAATATAAAAATGAGTAAGAGTAGACAACTTAAATGCTAAGAAACCATTTTAGTTTTAATCATATTATAAAATAATTTTAAGTAAAATTAACAAAAGTAAGAGTACTCCCATTGAGAAAAAGAATATATATGTTTGAGACAGTTTCTTTTCCATGATTATTTTCATCTAATTACTAAAAGACACCAGTTATGATAAATTTCTAATGACGTACCACAAATACTTGTGTGAATGATGAGAACTTTGCATTTTGCAAACAAAAAAGTTACAGAGTGGGGCAAAAGTGGGTTTACAGTTGTTCTTATGGAAAGTAACAACAATGAATAAATAATACTAAAAGAATAAACTCTTCTCCTTCCTCACAACTGTAAACCTATTTTTGTCCCACCCTATATTTCTCAAACTATTCTTTATGTTTTAAGAAAAGTCCAAAAGCCAACTTCTAACGGTGTGGTCTAACTTGTAAATCATCATCACTAACCTGGAGTATTTCCTTAACTTCCAAGGCGGTCACGCTACTTAAACTGTGTTCAGTTTATTTTCAACATTGCAGCCAGCATTTTTCTAATGAAATATAAGTCAGAACACCTAATAGCATGATTCGAGCTCTCCAAATGTTGCACTTCACTTAAAGAAAACCAAAGTCCTTGCAATGGCCTATGAGGCCATGCATTGTCTGACCGTTTCTGCCCTCATCTCCAGGTAAGCCTCCTGAACTTCTCTGTGTTCAGTTCTCACTGGTCTCTGCGGTGTGCTAGGGGCGTAGCTGAGCTGTTTCTTCGTTAGGTACTTTGTATTTGCTCTTTGTTCCCTTCATATTTTGTTATCTGTTTGGATTTCTACTGCACCAAATTCTTCAGAGCCTTGTTCAAAATATACTCTGTCAGCTGAATTTTCCAGACAGCCCTCCTGACACATTTTAACATCACCGGATCTCTTTACCAGTTTTATATTCTACTGCACTTAGGACCATCTAACGAATTCTGTTTTACTCACACACAAGCACACACACACACACAAGGTCTTTCTCACTTCCCTAAAATATAAGCTTCACGAGAGCAAGATTTTTTGGTCTGTTTTGTCCAATGCTGTATCTCCAATGCATGAAATAGAACTTGGAAAATATTATTTATTCTTGAGTAAATGTTTTTGCTTGAAGACCAAGGAGTTAGAGATGTTTTCTGCATTTGATTCCAGAAAGTCTATTAAAAGTGATTTGAAAGATTGACAGCAATCATCCTAATTACTGCTAAAAATTTGAAGATAGGTATCAATAGAAAGATGTGTAACCATAAATGGAGAGCAAGCCTTTTACCACTGATGAAAGAGTTTCTCAATGTAAGGTGCATGTAATGTGAAACATACAATATTCTAGCCCAAGTCTATGTCAATCATTAGGATGAAATGTGTACATCTTTCAGTAGAAGTGACTTTGACCCCAGAATATAGGTTTTTGCATAAAATGGGCAATTTAAAGCCTAATTCTAATTCCTATAGAATGTTTAATGTTCTGTGTTAAGTAGAAAATGTTGTGGAAATTATTCAGAAGCATTACTTTAATACACTATATATATATATATACACACACACATATATACACTCACACTTTTTTTTTTTTTTAGTTTGAATTCAATTTACATTGATGCTTATTTGGTCACCTACTATGGATACGAAAATCAGTACTACAATTATAAGATTTCTTTTATTTATCTCCTTTTCTAATTTTTTAAAAAAATATTGGAATGGCCTTGGTGAAGTTCTTAGTATAATGCCAGGTACATATTCGTCACTGTGTCTCATCTACCCACCTGCTGTGTATGTACCAGGTTTCCTGTGTTTTACATGAAGATTTTTCTTTTCTTGGTATTCTATATCCCTATTGTCCATATATAGAATGATGGCAATCTTGTATTATTTCCAGTAATGTATGATGAAGTATAGGAACATTTTTAAATATAATAGCTTTCATAATTATCATAATATTTGAAAAAGTAAAGGCAGGGGAGAATATTAAATTATGGCTAAAGACCAAATTTGTTTTATTAGTGTAGTCTATCACCCTTTGGTTTGATAGGCAAGAGAATTATCCCTGTCACATTTAATAACATAGGCAAGAAGAGATAATGGAATGATATAATTTAAATTGGCTTATAGTCAATTAAATCTATTCACAATATTTAGCATCTTTTTTAAAAAGATTTTATTTTTATTTATTTTTAGAGAGAAGGGAGGGAGAAAGAGAGGGAGAGAAACGGCAATGTATGGTTGCCTCTCACATGGCCCTCACGGGGACCTGGCCCGCAACCCAGGCATGTGCCCTGACTGGGAATCAAACCAGGACCGCTTGGTTCCCAGCCCGTGCTCAATCCACTGCGCTACACCAGCCAGGGCATATTTAGCATCTTTTAATTGTGTATATGTATATGAAAATAAGAAGTATAGAATGTTTTGCAATATGTGAC
The DNA here is from genome assembly GCA_004026765.1 of Micronycteris hirsuta. Lineage (NCBI taxonomy): Eukaryota > Metazoa > Chordata > Mammalia > Chiroptera > Phyllostomidae > Micronycteris > Micronycteris hirsuta. The sequence continues at coordinate 100,797 of PVJI01005035.1, forward strand.
CTTTAGAATAAATTTAATTTCCATGGAACAATGAAAATTTGCTCACCTTATCTACCTAACATTGAATGGCTGATATTGACATGACAATAGAAATTTTGTGCTAAGGAGATTATCTGTATAAATATCAAGCAGAAAGTTATTTCAGTTTGGCATAAAAGGTTAAGTATAGACAATGAGGATAAATCTCTGGGTTTGAATTCCAGCTTTGTTACTCATTAGCTCTATGACTTTGGACAAGTTTTTTTTTTTTATTACTTTATTGTTGTTCAATTACAGTTATTTGCATCCTCTCCCTCCCCCCCCTCCCCCCAGCCCCCACCTCCCCCGCCCCCAGCCTCCCTCCTCCCCCTTAGTTCCCTCCATGTGTCCTCTACAGTGATTCCTGAAACCGTATGGGAAGACATATTTGCCAATGATACCTCAGACAAGGGTCTGATCTCCAGAATATATAAAGAACTCATACGACTCCACTCCAGGAAGACAAAAAACCCAATTAAAAAATGGGCAAAAGACCTGAACAGACACTTCTCGAAAAAAGACATACGGAGGGCCCA
>PVJI01005036.1:0-101275 GCA_004026765.1 Micronycteris hirsuta
AGACAAGGAAATCACAGCAAGAATTAATATCAGGACAGTAAAGGCAGCCAAAACATACTAAGAATATGTGTGTGTGTATTGCACATATGAAAAAGACATTTCCTCAGATTAATACACAGACATGGACAAATGGGAAGAAAAGGCAATAAAATGAATGTTGGTATCCCTGGCTTACCATGGTATATCCAAGCTTCCTGGTCTCATGTGACCTTCCTGATTGACACTTACTCATTTATAAATTACTAATAATAACACCATGTATTTCACAGGGTTCTCCCAAGATCAAATGAGATCATGCACAATAAATGGTAGTCATTATCTTATGCAAAACGGCGGTAGTTGTTCAGAACTCCTAACGGCAAGAAGAATGCTTAAGGTGAGCTCCATGAGAACTTAAGGGGTCAGATCAAGAGGAATAAGGAGTAAGCCTTGGAACCACAAAGTTTAATATAGAACAGCACATGGCAGGGAAAAGCAACATTACTGTCTCAGTAACAAATCCCTTCACGCACAGTCTGTGCTTCCCCCCAAGCCAGCATCCGCTGCACTCTACACCAGAGCTTGCAGGTTTGTGTGGCATGTCATTATGTTGGAAGCAGGGTAGTTACTGTTGTATGACTATTTTATCATTTATAATAGTTTTAATATTTCTACCAGAAGTCCACTACCCATCCAGCAACAATTTAAGGGAGAATACCAGAGACAATGCTATTAATCTCTTCACCTTACCAGAGTGTGTCTTGTAAAATAGTTTACAGAAGCCACTCTTCTTGATCAATACAAAATGCATGTGCAATCAGTAAGACTGTTGCAATTCTACTTTTCCACAGTTGTACAGGAATTTGGCCCATGTTCTACCATCTCTTCCCAGGGCTGCCCATCCCCAGGAGCAAGGATAAAGTACAGCCAATAGTAAAGGGCTTCTGGCTAGGTAAGAATTTAGGGTCTAATGTGGGCGGCTGGAATTTCAGGAGACTGATGTCCCCTGGACTTCACAGCTGCTGCACATGCTAACATCAAACTTCACAGACCCTGGAGTTGGTGGTCTTGCTGGATATTGCATGCAAATCTGTTCCTTGGTGTTTTTGTTGAATTCCTGATTAACACTCATTGTCTGTCTAGTTCAATGTTATCTGCTAGAACATAATGGGTAACTGAAGAAACACACTTCTAGCTAAGTTGGTCCCCATTACCCACTCTATCCCCTGTGACACACACTCAGTCAAAAATATTGGCAATGAAGAAACCAGACTGTGGTTTGCAACCATCTTGCTGGCTACAAACAGACCTGGCCAGAATGTGGTGTGAAGACCCACTATTAAAGAATGTGGGTGGAGAGAAGCGGACATAGTATAGTTGTTCTAGAAAAAAACTTGTGGACCTTTTGAAATGAAATCTTTACAAACCACTAAATCTATTCTTAGGCATATTTTACTTATTTTGACAGAACTGAAACAAGTACAAAACATCAAGAAAGAACTTTGATTTTAGAAAGAAACAACTCTATATCAGAATTCTCATTCTTTGTGTCTTCCCAGTGTCTTCAACACCAAAGATGCATGACCTGAAACTTCGTTAGTTTGAAAGAGAAGCACTTTTTTTTGTAGCCAGCTCAAAGGATTTATGTTCAATACACAAGAAATGTTATGTTCTGTTGGTGTTTATGTAATAAAAGCACTTCTAAAAAAAAAAAAAGATGAGCATGCCTATAGTCATAAGGAACCTCAACAGGACTTGACCAAAATTACAATATAGCACTTCACAAAAAGTATTGTCTCAACTATGCATTTTGCCACATCAAAATAGTTTTTCAGTAAAACTTTGAATTTGATTATTTAGTACGCCACCCAAACTGTTGCAATCCAATCTTTATATATGTGCAAGAGCTCTCCAAAAGGCAACATCATGCGGAGGTCAAGTGTACGGACTTCACGGTCATGTGTTCATGTGTTGCATGCCCCTTTCTGCCCCTTTGGCAAGTATGCAGTGTGGACAGGTTAACCTGTGAGTTAAAAGTCCAGCCATTGTTAGTACAACAAGAATGGTTTGTGCAACACTGGTGTAACCTGGAAGCCAAGGAGAGTGGACTGGGATGCGTAGATGAGTGAACGTGTGTACTATGTAGCCATCGCATTCAAAATGACTGAGCGAGCAGAGCAACAAATCTGCATCTAATTTTGCATTAAGCTTGAACATTCCTCCACGGAAACTATTTGGATGATTCAGAAGGCCCTAGCCATGGGCAACTGGTGCCTGGCAGCTTCATCAGGACAATGTGCCTGCTCATGCATCACATCTCATGCAGTTTTTTGGCAAAACATCAAATCACCCAGGTGACTCACCGCCCTACAACCCACATTTGGCACATTGCAACTTTTGGCTTTTCCTAAAACTAAAATCACTTTTAGAAAGGAACTGATTTCAGATCGTCAGTGAGATTCAGGAAAATACAAGAGTAGCTGATAACAACTGGGAGCACTGTGTGAGGTCCCAAGGTGCCTACTTTGAAGGGAACTGAGGCGTCATTGTCCTATGTACAGTGTTTCTTGTGTCTTCTATCTTCTTCAATAGATATCTCTATTTTTCACATTACATGGCTGGATACCTTCTGGACAGACCTGGTAAGCCTCAATTTCCTTACTTGTGAAATGGGTACAATATAACCTACCTCCTTTAGGGCTGCCGTGAGGGTTACTGAGACAACACATCTGTCATGCTGAGAACAGAGGGCTGGCACAAGGTAATAAGCATTAGTAAGTATAGCCCTCACTATTTTTATGTTCATCTAAAATAAAATAAAATTTCCTGCTAACGATCACTACAGAATTTTCTTTAACAATATTCTGAACAAAAGTCACAGTGTAAACTGTTCTCTCAAGAAACAGAACAAGGTTTTTTTGCTATTGTTTCTGCAATGAGCAGGGATGAGACCTGGTTTCCCCCAGCATCCCTGGCCTGTCCTCAGTGTAGTCCGCACGGGGCTCCCAGTCCGAAGGGCAGCAGTAACAAATGCCATCGTTGATAAGAATTATATTCTAAATAACATCAAAATGTTATAAACACGTAAATGACACTTTATGCACAAAATCATAAAGCATCAAAGAGAAGGCCACAGAGAGTTCATTTTTACCTATTTTGGGTACTTTCATGAAACAATCTGCCTTAAATTCTAAGAAATAAGCAGATTAAAACCACTCCCTCCATTTCTGTTTCAATACGGAAAAGAGCTATTCATAGCGAGGCTGGAAGTGAAGTTTGTCTAGGAGCGCGAGCTGCTGCCAGAGAAAGAGCCCTAATGAAAAATGCCGGGCCCTGCAGCTGTGTCTACACGCAGACCTCCTGATTCTGAAATCATGCAAACTCGTCTTAACGGGGGTCTAGCATTATGAGCAGATAGGGGGAAATTCACACATTTTACTTAGCTCACTGTTTACTAAAGAAGCACGCCCAATCATTAGGTTTAATTAGATTGAAATTATATGATAGAAATTCACACTTAAATCTTCCTATATGTTAACTGAGTTTCATTGTTTACTAAATATGATTTATATCTTCTCCATCAGCTGCCTTTAATTCAAAGATGGGAATCTTTGGGATAACTCGTATGTGGGAAAAGTATGTCAAAAGGGAGAGAGGCAGATGGCAAAGTCAGACCAAGTGTGCTTAACTATTTTTGCCTTTAGGCCTGCCCGGAGGTTAGAAGTAAAAAGGAGCCAGACAATAGGCACAGGTGACATAACCAGCCCAGCCACCCTTACTTGTACAGAGAATGAGCCTCCACAGGGGATCTAAAGTGGCTGACAGAGTTCACCCCATTCATAAATGTCCCCTCAGAGAGAGGCCGCCAGCGAGCGGCATTGAGAACTCCCTCAGCTTTGCTCCTGTGTGTTAATTCTTTGAAGGTGCCCCATTCAAATGCCATGGGGCAAAGGGGAGACTGTAACACATTAAGACTGTGTCAATGACTAGAAATTTCTTTTGAATTAGACCAAAAGAACAGGTGTGTGGCCAGTTCACAGGGTTCCGATAGGCCAGGAAAAATAGTGAAAGAAGAATAACATTTATAGAAGGCTCTCTATGTGCCTGGCCACGTGCTTAAAAATTTAAAAACTTAAAGTAATTTCAGAGTAGGGACTGTTAATATGAAGTAGGAACTATTATTATCTTCATTTCACAGAAAGGAACACAGATACTCAAAGAAGTTCAGTAATCTATTCCATATTAGATAGCTAGTAAGGGTCAGAACCAGGGTTTGGACTCCGGGATGTCTGACTCAACAGAATGAGCTTTTTACCACTATCATAGCATTTGGATAAGGCCTCTTAGACTTGAGAACAGCATCCAAGAAAATTTTAATGTAGAATATGTCCAAAGAGTAAAGAACAGGTGGGAAATCCAGACCAGTATTAGACACCATGTGTCTGAGGGATTAGTGCACTGAAAGGCAAGGAAGTCAGTTCTCTGTAATTTGTAATTAAATGAAACCTCCTAATTAAGAAAAAGGATTCAAGTAGAAAGGCTAATCTGTTATCTCATAATTAGCATAACAAGTCCAATCAAAAGTCAGTCTTTCAACCTTCCACTGGTCCTGCAAGTCTTGAGGCTGCCAGGGCTCCCAGCACTTATTCTCCCAGCTGAGAATTCACTACCATGTGCTGACCCTGTGGCTCGGTAACCGTGTCTAAGTCACAAATTCCATCTTCATTCAACTTTTGCTTGTGGATAGTATTGTGTATTATCCATTCAAATACAGTGCATGTCTTTTTAATAGGTCTTGAAATAGATGCTGAAGAAAACAATTATGTAATCTGTAAAGTCCAAATAATGTACTTTTAAAGGTATTTTTTGATAACAGTAACCTCTCAGAATTTACAACAGAGTTCTGAGCAATAATTTACAAATTCATAACCCCTGCTTGACTCTAATTTGATACCAGTAATTGTAAGTCTTTGGTAGCCCTTGAAGCTACCTCTGGGTGTTTTATATTAAAATTTTGCTCATATATAAAAAATACATTCAACGGTATAATATAAAAACATAGCAATAAATGTATCAATGTCTTTTATTCGACTGCATCAAGCTCTCTTTGTCTAGTGTACTAACACCGAATACTGAAATGTTTTGTTGCTTGGTAAAAAGGTCAGTGTTTTGCTGGGTGTATAAGGTATTTTTTTCTATAATCAGATCACAAGCAATTACATCGAAAACTGTCTACCTAATAGGAGTACATCATATCTATTTTATCCTCTCATTGTTTCCTAAAGTAATTCTGTCAATCTACCAAGTTTGTATTTTACCAGCAATTGTGATGCACAAATGTGTATGAGACATAAGTTGCTCCACAGATAATCACACTTAGAACATAAGGAGTAAGGATTAGGGGTATTTACATTTAATACCGAATGTGTATTCTTTTTGATGCGTGCATTAAGTGAGGAATATTACAGATTTGTAATCTGTCAATTGAATCATTCCTCATCTAATTATACTTATTTCTTAGAGGTTACTCCTAAGATTTATATTACATACATACTGAAATTTGTAATGACAGGTTAAAGTTAATATGCAGTTTTAATTATGTAAGCCTATTTTCTAAAAGCCACCCCAAATTATATCTCTACAGAAACATTTCTCTCATCCGTAAACTATGAACATATGGTATACAAAGACATCTGAAAGTTGTTTTATCACAATAACGATCTTCATTGGCCATTTCAGTTTATGTGAATCTAAACGATACCACATCTCAGTGATGCTATAAACAGAAATGATTTTGAACTGGTGTTTTGAACTAGCTTATTAATTTTTTCACATATTATACTTTGATAGTTATGGGCAATATATCTATGGAATATATAACACATAAATTAGCAAGTAACATCAATCTTAAGATTTCAAAAATAACTTTTTTAAGATTATTTATTTATTTATTTTGAGACAGAGGGGAAAGGAGGAAGAAAGAGAAGGAGAGAAATATCAATGTGTGGTTGCCTCTTGCACATTCCCTACTGGGGACCTGGCCTGCAACCCAGGCATGTGCTCTGGCTGGGAATCGAACCAGCGACCCTTTGGTTTGCCCAGTGCTCAATCCACTGAACCACACCAGCCAGGGCAATAAACTTGAAGTTTTGATTCTACTAGTAATTTTACATGATATTTGATGTTTATTCATAATTATTTGGATGGATATGTTACTCTCTACTTTATTCAATCGTTCATTTGACAAACATCGCTGGTTATTTTCAGGTTTTGTGCTAATTGCAGGAAATACAAATGAGGACATGGTTTGGTTATCAAGAGGCTCATAATATTTATAGTATAGCAACTAGTAGACTCCATTTAGTAGTCTTATAGTCAAATAAGGAATAAGTCTGTTAACAGGAAAAATCAATTAAATTGAAATATTTACAATTTCACTTTGTACTATCTTCCAAAGAGCTACTTAGAAATAACATAAGATTTTTATCACAATTTAATTTCACTTTACACTCATCCATTTTACCTTGTGATTCAACCACACCATTTCCATTCTACTGGCATTGCAACTATGTATCAAATGGTAAGTATGATTAGAAAGGAATCTAACCCAAGGTTTTCTAGAAGAAATGCCACTGTAATCCAGGTAGGGAGGAGTTCAATACACTAACTATGAACAAAAGTGCCCCCAAATCAACTGGTATTTTCATTTATTTGTAGAGAGTGCTTGGGAGAACAGTTAGAGGATATCACACTGAATTCAAGTTTGCACACAATGCTGACTCATCCTACCCTGGCCAGGTGGCTCAGATGGTTACAGCACTGGCTGGTACATCAAAAGGTTCTCAGTTTGATTCCCTGTCGGGGCACATACCTTGATTGCAGGGTCAGTCCCTGGAGGAGGCAACCCATGTTTCTCACATCGATATTTTTCTCTCGCTCCCCTCCTCTCTCTCTTACATCAATAAATATTCCTCAGGTGAGGATTTTTTTTTTTAGATGCTGATCATCCCAACTCTAAATTCTTCAGATTTCTGTATTTCCTAGTTTTCACTTTTGAAAAAATACATATTTGATGTCATACTTACTACAAACTCCTGCTCCTATTTGGAGATTTACATATATTTTGCTTTGTTCCATCAATGACACTTTATAGATTTATGTGGGAAACGCAAATACTTAGGATTGGATGAAACTGACGGTACCTGTAGCGTAGCACTGCTCTGCTGCTGCTGCTCACCTCCATCATACTCCAAACATTATCTTCAGGATGACACACTCGGAGACTTCAGTGTCAGGCAGACTTCACAGCATACCTTAGGGCACAGGTGACAAACACAGGCCTGCAGGCCAAAGCTGGCCCTCAACCTTGTTTTATCTGGCCTGGCACCCTGTTTCTACCTGGCGACAGTGCCAAGCTCCTTGCCCCTAGTTAAGGAGCAGTTACATTTATACAGTCCTAAAATTACATTCGGCCCTTTGAAGGCAACCATGAGGCTGATGTTGCCCCCCGTGAAAATGAGTTTGACTCCCCTGCCTTAGGGCTCTGTGCTTGCAGGTCCTGTGCCTGAAATGCTCTTACCCCTAGTTTTCCACCTAACAAAATGACACTTGTCATTCAGGACCAACGTCGATGTCATTGCTTTAGAGAAATTTCTCCTAACACTCAATCTGGTATCTTCATTATAATTCTCATCATGCCTTTCTTTCCAACTTTGCACTTTTCACAATTTGTGGCTGTCTTGCTTAATTTAGTGGACCCCAAAAATGGAATTTATTTATAAACAATTGTGTATTTATTCTTACATGTTTAAACTTCAGTCACCTTCGAAGTAATCTCCGTTTGATGCAACACACCTATCAAGACTTTTTTCCATGGCTCAAAACAGTTTTGAACTTGTTGATTCTGGTGCCTTTTATTGCTTTTGCCTTTTTTTGTTTCACCTCTTTCACCTCAGCAAAATGTTTCCCTTTGAGGACTTTTTTCACCAAGGGAAACCAAAAAAAAAAACTTTATTGGGGTTCAATCAGGTGAGTAGGGCGGACGGAGCATGAGGGTCATGCTGTTTTTGCTCAAAAACTGCCGAACACTCAGCTTGGTATAGGCAGGTACACTCGTGAATCACCCATCATGAAATGGGTAAATGCTCTGAGTCTTCAAAAAAATTCACTGAAGCTGAACGCAGCCTCTCACAACAACGCCAGCTGGTACGCTGATTCAGAGGGGTTCCTAGAACACTCACCTAGCAGGGAAGCCTGTCCTACAAGAGGCCCGCTCTTCAGAAGATAGTTCCATTTTTTGGAGGGGGGACCTCCCTCATGTTACTCTGATATCCATCATATTCAATCATCACAACAGCCCTAAGAAGTTTTAGGTACTTTTATCACCCACATTTTCAGATGAGGGCACTAGCTGCTCACCCAGCATGGTGCCTCACTCATATTTATATATAATAAATAATTGTTGACCCAACTGGTTTCACCAACCATTCCTAAAATTGAAATTTGACTCTCTGGACATGATGGGCAAAGTGAGTAAGAGAGAACTGCATCTGAACCCTGCCTGACATGCTGCCCCAGTACACGTGGAGCAATGGACATGCCCTTTAAGCCCCGCATTTTCATCAGTGAGATGAGTACAACACTTAGCTCGTAGAAGTGTTGTTAGGATTTAGTGAACTATTGTAATCAAAATAAACTAACCTTAATAAGCATTCAGAATTTACATTGCAGCTCATGGATGTTTAAATATCTCCTTTCTCTTCCAAATGATAGCCTTTCAAATAAAATACCTTACCCTTAATTCTTCCAGTTCATTGGCCAGGGTTTCTTAAATTGTCCTTCTATACATTGAATTATTAGAAACTTTAACAACTATCTATTGGGTACCTACTATTTGGAAGATATAATTACTCATAAATCCTGATCTACCTGCAGCACACAACTAAATAGAAAGTCAAACTATACAATCAATCTCTCAGAAGCAGGGTCACTCAGAGGACTTGTTAAAATCACAGACTATACTGGGCATTGCCCCTAGACTTTTGGATTCAGTACATTGGGGATGGGCCCTGAGAATTTTCATTTCTAATAAGTTCTCAGCTGATGCTGATACTGATGATGTAGGGATTACATTTAGTGAACCAATCAACTAGAGTACAGTGATACTTTCCCAAGGAGAGGGATGAAATTTGGGGGAAAAGATATTTTTTAAAAAATACCAGGAGTTTGGTAAAGGAAACGGCATTAGCTTTGGCGTTAAAAGATGGGAAATGACAGCCTTGGCTGGAGAGCCTCGCAGCTTCCTGCATCAACAAGTGCTGGGACAGAACATGGTGCTCAACCCCCCTCCCAGCCAGCCCCTCAGATGCAGCCTTCTGCCACCTCTTCACAGCATCCTTGGACCCCTCTAAGGCCCCTGCCATGGCTCCAGTGCAGTGACCTCTCCTCAGCCACCTGTCCTCATGGCCACGTCCACTTGCAGGTGCACCAGAACTAGCACCAGGGCTCAGAGGCCACCATCAACAGCCAGATCAACCTGGAGTTCTGTGATTCCCACGCCTACCTATCCATGTCTTACTGTTATGACCTTGGTGATGTAGCTTTGAAGAACTTTGCCAAATATTTTCTTCACCAATCTCCTGAGGAGAGGGAACATGCTGAGAAAATGATGAAGCTGCAGGGCCAGAAAGGTGGCTGAATCTTCCTTTGGGATATCAAGAAACCAGACCATGATGACTGGGAGAATGGGCTGAATGCAATGGAGTGTGCATCACACTCACTACTGGAATGCACAAACTGACCGCTCACAAAAATGACCCTTGTTTGTGTGACTTCACTGAGACTGTTGACTTGAATGAGGTGACATCCATTGAAGAATTGGGTGACCACGTAACCAACTTGTGCTATTTGGGGGCCCCTGAAACTGGAATGGCAGAGTATCTTTTTGACAGGCAAACCCTGGGCAACAGTGGTGAGAGCTAAGCCTCAGGCTGGCTTTATAGCCATGGGGAGGGGGTGTGAGGTGGGAAGTGACTTCCCTGGTCACCAAAGCAGTACCTGCACGGTGGAGTTCCCTTTACCTTTTCTAGAAGTTGTACCAAATCATCCACTTAGTTTCTTTCATTTGTACCATTCCTTCAAATAAAGTAATTTGGCACCCCCCAAAAAAAAGGGATGGAAAAGGATATGAAAGAGTTTTTATGTTTTTTACCTTTAAGGAAACAATCATACGTATTTGAATGAATAGGAGAGCAAATACTTTGGTAACCTTACAATTGAAAAAGCACAAACTTCTGTTTGATGGGAGTAAGTGGCAGCCATTATACCAACAGAGCACATGCTATAGGCGTATTGGTAGGAACTAAGATAGACCCATGTGAAGAAACTCAGTTAAGGAAACTTTGAACCTATAACTAATATGTGCATGAATTTAAAGAGTTAAATGAGACCATCTACATTATGGTAGCACTCTGGCCTAAGGAACACAAACTGAGTCTAGCCAACCATCTTAGCTCTGGTTACACTGTTGGTGTTTCTCGAATGGACTGTTATAAAATACATTATTTTCTCTACAACTTTATTGGTAAGTTGAGAAAGAACTAGAGAATTCACATATTCTAGCCCTTTCACATTTTCTTGCACTGTAAAAAATTATAATGTGTAAATAAAAACATTTAACATGTGTGACATTGCATGCTACTTTGAGAAATGGCTGAAGCTTAATGCACCCAACTTACTGCTATTCTCAGGTGGGGCAAATGCAAATTCTCAGTCAGGTGCAACCTCAAAGGTAAGATCTGAAGAGAAACCTGACATTTCAGAGCTGAAAGGAATTGATATTGGAAGTGTAAGCAATGAACCGCACTGATGGAAAATATAATCTTTGAATAATTAATAAAAGTATGTGTCAAATTTATGTACCAATTCTACAATTATAGTATGATTGATTTAGCAGTTCTTTATAAACTGGCCTACTTAGGAGGGAGCCTGAGCTGACCCACATGGATTAACAACTCTGCATCCAGGCGTCACGTGGGTAGTCTGACAGTGGTGTAGTGGGAGTATTCATACCGCAGAAATTTGCAAAGATTACAAACAAGGGAACTTTTCTCTTTTCTCTCAGAGCTAATTGGGAAACATTTACCATTTTCAATTTTGAGTTTCCACATCTTGAGACTAATAAAATAAAACTTCATTATCTGCACATCTTTAGGAGAGATGAAAGTTAAATACTTGGATTTCTTTTGCTAATTTTCTATGCTAAGAATAATTAGTATACATTTAAAAAATGTTTACAATGTCCTTAAATGAGTGTTAAGTGTTTCATATTCGTGATTATATATGTTCTTCCTCCCAAGCACTCTTTGAGGGAGATATCATTATTGGTATTTTACAGGTAATAAACACAAGTTCAAGGTTAAATAACTTGTCCATGGCTTATTTTTCACTAGTATCCATTACTGCCTCCCTAAATCCAAAACATACCTGAAGTATTCTTCTTTCTCCCTCAATCTTGGCAACAAGGATAATTGAACCGAAGTTGCTGCCCCTTTGCCATTGTGAACAATAAAAATGTAATTAGATTTCAAAAGAGAGTTTTAGGTTGCATTAGTTTAAGTAAACATAAGGGAAAACATTCTCAACAGTAACAGATTTTATGGAGTTCAATTCTCTGAAATATTCAGCTTGGGCTTACACAGTTCATCTAATCAAGTGGAGGAAAGATGTAATCATTTTCTAATGTTTCTTTAAATCTAGCAACTCTATCACATGGCCAGGTGTTTTTGAAAGGCATAGATTTGTTGTGATGAATTTAAGAAATACATTTGTCATGCATGAAAAAAGTTTATTAAACTCAATTTCATTTTCATTATAAACAAAGCATTATAGGATATAGAAATTTAAACATTTTTATTCACAATTTTAAAATTTTTCTTTGCTTTCCTGAGGGCAAGGTTTAGTTCAACAAGTTCTCTCTTGAGCATCACTAGGGTCTGCCTCCACCTCGATGGAAGATTTATATAGAGTTGTTCTGAATCTCTCCATCACTGAAATCTTAAATATGCTGGTGACTGTGGCATGATCACCATATGGCATGCTGCCCTTCGAAACTTCATCTTTTTTAAGTATATCTTATTGATTATGCTATTACTGCCGTCCCATTTTTTTATCCCCCTCCTTTACCCCCTCCACCCTGCACCCTGCCTTGAGCATTTATATATGTTTATAAATACACACATTGCCCAATTCTAAGGATCTTAATCAAACTGACGCTATGTTCAAATGGTACTATGTCAGATCAAACAAACCTTGTTTTAAAGCTTTGGCTTATTCAAGTTCAACAGAGGAGGTAGAGCTTAAAAGGCTACATGTGGGAAATCTTAAAAATTAAATAAAGTTTAATTTATAGGGAAAACAAGATAATTTTCAGAATTAACTAGATGCTTAATAAGTATCTTAAAAATTTTCAGAAGCTATAATGGATCATTGTTAATCTTCATTATAAGGAGAAAATTCTATATGTCGAGTCTATGTGTGTGTGTATATTTTAGATGTCTCTGCATGGGTGGGGGTGTGTATCTGGATTTCCTAAAACAAGCTGTGCAGTTTTGGTGCTGGGGAGCATGTTTAGCATTCAAGCATTATTGATTATTAATTATTACATGAATGAAACACTTACTATATATTGGCCCCGGCTGAGCATGGAGGAAGACCCACGAGGTTTCTGCCTTCATGGGACTTAGACAGTCAAGTAGACTAAAGAGGTTCTTCAATATCCATGTTCCCATTCAGTTTTTTGAACTAAAATTCTATTAATAAATTTTTAAAACATATTTGATATATACACCCAGGCTTAACAATTTGCAAATAAACACAAGAATTCAATCACTCCCTCTGGAGGTGTTTGGAAAGTAGCGTGTGTTGCTCCACAAAAAGGCTGACTGGGCAAGACGTACAGACACCCTGGAGAGAAGACGGGCCGATGTTCAAAGTGACATACTACAAAGACATGGAAACTATCTTTCTTTCATGTCGATAGCCCAACCCCAGTCTTTTCTAATGAGATACCTACCATGTGTCCTGTGTGCCATCTCTCATTGACTGATTATAAATTACTTTATTGTCTTTCCCATTTTTCTTATTAAATTATATCTTCATATCTTCAGATTAGAGTCTTTATTTCAAAACATATTTCCAATGTTATGTGGTTTATGACTCTTTTATTTTAAAAAATTAAGCCCAAACACAACTTCTCTAATTTTTAAGCTAAATAGTAGTAGGAAGAAACAGCAACATTTGGTTTAAGTGGAAGGTGAGGTGAGGTCTGGAGAATTAAGCAGTTTGGAACAGGTGACACAATTTTATTACACGGAAGTGACTCATTCTATCACCACCCAGTGAGATATCTGAAACTGGTTTCTGGAAGCAACTGTGTGAGGTCAATACTCCCTTGAAAAACATAAATAATAGCTCATCATGATTTGTTCATCCTAGAAAATAAACATAAGACACTAACAGAGGTAACTGAAATGCTATAGTTTTCTTCATTAGTGATAAAGATATATTAAATATATAGCTTGAGAAAAATGAACTATTAAATTAATTCAAAAGTTCATAGGTGGAAACACAATATCCAATATAAAATAATTTCTGTCCCATATAATTAATTTACTGTTAATAAAATCAACATGTAGAGAATATATGCCACGGGCAGGCACTATGATAAGTTCCGGGATCACAGAAAACATAGGTGGTTCCCGTCCTTTAGCTGTTTATGAGAGAGAAACAAATAAGGCATAGTGTCCCCTAAAATTCATTTTTTCCTTTATTCTAGTAAGAAAATTTCCTCACCAATTTTTAAGTGGACAGATGTCTACCTTTGTGGAGGCTGCCTTTTTTTAGCTTTTCTTGAGTGAAGTAGTAGGCCAGAGGATGAGAGAGGATGAAGGGTACAACTTCACCTCAAGGATAAACTCCCTTGCCTTGTCGTTCCTCCTCTTCCCCTCTCCCAGGCCGGAACGCCTGGTACCCAGGTAATGACCCAGCTTCAACTATGCACAGTGATCACACCTGGGTGATTCAGGAGCAACAGATGGAACAAACCTGGGTGCCTGAATAACCACAGAAGGTAGAGCTGCTCCTCCAGCCTCTTCCACTCATCTCAAGGATATCACGTAAAAGACAAATAAATTTGTATCTCATTTTAACCACTGTTTTGAAGGCTGTCTGCTACTCCCACACAGTGAGCCCTAATACAATAATAAGGAAACAACAATGGTACACTAGATTATTTGCTGACAGTCTTGCTCCTCAAATAGTCTTACCAATTTCTGTAAAAGGCGATCCATCATCCTTCTTGCTCAGGATGAAAACTTGGAATCCTTCATTCCTTTCTGAATCTCACATACTACTTTCAGTGCAATCCATTATTAAATACCATTGGATGAACCTTTAAAACAGTTTCCAAATTTGACCTTTCTTACCATCTTAGTCCAAGTCATCCTTATCTTCCTTCTTGACTATTTCAATCAGCTTCCTAACTGATTACCCTGCTTCCCTCCTCCCTACCAGAGTTCACTACCACAGCTGCAAAAAACAAACAAACAAACAAAAAAGCCATATTAGAGCATGTTGCTCTTCTACTCAAACCCTCCTAGGGATTTCCACCTCACTTTAAAAAAATTAAAAGTCCTTAACAAGGCCACTGGAGCTCTGTTATATCATTGATTTCCCTACCTAGCCCCTGACCTCCACTCATAGATCACTCACTCCCCTTCGGCCACGCAGGCTTCCGCACCACTTTTTGAACTTTGTCCGAGAGCACTGCACATTTTTATTCTCTCTGCCTAGAATGCACTTCCCTCAGATATTAGCATGGCCCATTGCCACTTCATTCATGTCCCAGCTTCTGCTGAACATTCAGTTCCTAGAGGCCTTCCCTGGTTGCCCTGCAGAACAGCAATTCCTTCCTTATTGGGCACGTCACTCTCTCTGCCCTCTTACCATGCTTTGGCTTTCATAGCATTTATCACCACCAATTTTACAGAAGGCGTATATGTGTATATATACACATATATATACACACACACACACACATACACATACCCATACACACACACATGCACACACAAACCACAAATACATTACACACATTACAAATATCTGTTTATTTGTTGTATATCTCCTCCAGTAGGATAAAAGCAAAACAAAATTGTGTATTGTTTGGCCTCTGCTATAGCCAAAACACCTAGAACAATGTACATGGTATAAGCAAAATAACTAGTTCCTGAAGGCAGATATTGGATGAATGAGCGAAACAGAGTCTGACTGATGTGCTTGTAAACAGAGACACAGAGGACATTACAGGAACTTCCGAGAAGAGAATCCAGCCCGGGTGGGAGGTATCAGAGAGGTTTCTTGGCAGCTTTAACTCCTACATTGACTCTGAAGAGCAGTAACGTCTTAGTGCATGTTCTCCATCAGGGGAAAGCATGGCCAGAGTCACAGGGACACACACCCTGTTTGAGGGTGTTGAACAAGAGCCACGGAATGGTGCGCGCAGCGTCTGGAAGGGAAGCAGGGGCAGGTGATGGGCAATGGCCGCCCCAGGTGCCTGACACAGGACGTGATGCTTGATGTATACAGAAGTGGGCAAAGATAGGTTTACAGTTATTCACATGGAAAATAATACACAAAAAATACAAGAATAAACATGCACTCACAACTGTAAACCTTCTTTTGCCCACCCCATATTATATTACTTGACAAATGAGGAAATGCCACCTAAAACAGGTTAGAGTGTTTCCCCAACATGACTTAGCTAATCAGACAGCAAAACCAAGATCCAAGCCGGCATCTGCCAAGCTCCAAAACTCGGCTCTCTTCATTCCACTGTAAAGCCTTCTATCCTATGGAATTTGGATTTTTATTATGGGAAGGCACTGGAAAATGTTAAGTAAGGAGGTGACATGAACAGATCTGTCTTTTCGAAAGATCTTGCTCACAGTAATGAAGAGAGAATATGAAAGGGGAATATATAAGTCTAAAAATGACAAGCCCTAAAGGAATTGTTGGAAAAATTCAAAAGAAGTTAAGGAGGCCTGAACTAAACAGTGGCAGACAGGGATCCATGATAGTGATAAACTAATGGATTAACTGGGATTTGCCAATCAACAGATGTGGGGCCTAGAGCAACCCCTAGATTTCCAGTGTGGGCAGTTTTTAGAAAATAAAGGTGTCTTCCAGGGATCTCAGAAATACAGTAAATAAAGAGTAGAGAGGATGATTTCAATCACCCCAACATGGTCATGTGACTGCTTAATGAGTGGACCTAGATTAAACTCTCCAGATTTATGGCTATTTGTCCAGTGGTCATTTTTCTACATGACAACTAAGACCAAATGGCTAAAGCTTATAACATAGAGCACATATAGATGAGAGGCAGAAACCTAGTTTGGTAGTCTGGCTACCTCAACAAAAGTCAGGAAACAAAATGTGCTGTTCAAAAAAAAAAAACAAAAACCCAATAACACTGAGCTATAATTTGCATAAAAATAATTCCTAAAATTAATTTTTCATCACAATATAATGCTGTATGTGTTCACAGTTGGAATAAGCCTTTTATCTTCCAATGTTACTTATCTCATAAAAGCCGCCTTTGGGAGAAGAAAAAAGAAAGTTGTCTTTCCAAGAACAATAAATGAAAGCAGCAAGGTTGTTGTTTTTTTTTTAACTTATCCCAAGGAAGTGTTTAATAGCATGGTAGTGAGAGATCAAAACAAGAAAATGCACTAGTAAATGAAAAAGCCTCTTGCAAAATGCATCATAAGAGCAATTTCTAGACATTTCAAACATCTACTTAGCAATAAGAATTTAAAAAGAGACATCCAATCAATAGCTGACAATGTAGGTTTACAGGCACATGGAGATTCCTACACTGGGACCAAGTAAAAGAATAATGTATTCTTTTATTTAATTTGAAAGCATTTAAAGTATTAGATGAGTTATTGTACTGAGCCTTCAAGATATAACAAAATGTTACATCTTCTAAGATTTTTAAGTGAGAAATTTTACTGCAATTCCTTCTCCAAAAATGACTGGCTTAAATAATATTTCTTTTATCCCTTTAGAAATATAATTAAAGTATAATTACCAAAAAAATCATTATTGTACTACACTAATTCAAGACAATCGCTGGGGAACCCAATTCAATTTTCAAATCTTGAACACTAGAAAATGTGCGAACAGAACACACAACAATATATCAAGTATACCTTTCAGATGGTGAAATGGGATGTAATTAAGAGAACAATTAGCACTTCTGTGGTCCCTACTTGCCCATTGTTGATCTGTACTGGCTATCTGAGCTAGATTTAAAGGCAGGCCTTTACAAAAATGTTTCTCTTTCTAATTTACTGAGACATGTATTTTGTACATGGTCCTATTTATGTACTATTTGGGAGAGGAGGGAGGTGATATCTGATATTTTGAACTTTAATCCCAGTTTATTCTCAGACACAAATATCCAGTTGGTCATATTTGTCTTTAGGCCATATAGTTGAGGCAGGATTTCTCAGACTTTTAGTCTCAGAACTTCTTTAGGCTGTCAAAAATTACTGAAACCCTCAGAAAGCTTTTGCTTATGTGGGCTGATTTTTATTTCATTTGACTTGAAAACTGAGAATTTTTTTAAATAGTCACTTGAAAATAATAAACTTATTACATATTAAATATTTATTTTTATAAAATTAACTAATTACATTTTAAAGCACAAAATTTAAATAATACTACAATGAACATACAGTGTTTATGCTCTTTTGAATTAGTGTTTTGGGTTTATTCAGATAAATTCCCATATGTGGAATCCCTGGGTCAGAAGGCAATTTCATTTTTAATTCTTTGAGGTATCTCCATACTGCTTTCCACAGTGGCTGCACCAGTCTGCCTTCCTACCCACAGTACAAAATGGTTCACCTTTCTCTACATCCTCATCAGCACTTGTTTGTTGATTTACTGATGATGGCCATTCTGACAGGTATGAGATGGAATCTCATTGTGGTTTTAATTTGCATTTCTCTGATGATTAGTGACATTGAGCATCTTTTCATATGTCTATTGGCCATCTGTATGTCCTCTTTGGAGAAGTGTCTATTCAGGTCCTTTGCTGATTTTTTTAATTGGATTGTTTGTTTTTTGGTGTTGAGTTTTATAAATTCTTTATAAATTTTGTATATTAACCCCTTATAAGACATATTGGCAAATACATTTTCCCATTCAATGGGTTATCTTTTGGAAGCAGCCCAAATTTCCATCAGTAGATGAGTGGATATAACAACTATGGGACATTTACACAATGGAATACTACTTGGCCGTAAAAAAGGAAAAATTTTACCCTTTGCAACAGCATGGATGGACCTGGAGAACATTTTGCTAAGTGACATAAGCCAGTCAGAGAAAGACAAATATCATATGATTTCACTCATATGTGGCATCTAATGAATAAACTGAACTAACAAGCAAAATAGATGCACAGATAGAAAGTCGACACCTTGGTAGGGGTGGGGCGGTTAGTGGATGGCGGGGTCGAGCAAACAAGGAAGAAAGAGAAGGAACTCATGGCCATGGGAAACAATGTGGAGACTGTGGGGTGTGGATATAAGGAGAATGAATGGTAATGGAAAAAATACAATAAAAAATAAATTAAAAAAATTAAAATACAGAATTGATTAAGAACCACGCCATTATTTTACACTTTTTGGAAACCTAATTGATTTGTAGCTCAACAGCAGACAGCTGCATTCTCTGTTTCTGCATTTAACCTTCTGCCATATTCTGTGGCTTACAGTATGCAGAAAGCTCCACTGCATGCTCATGAGAGAATGAGACGGAGACAAATAACACGCTCGTGTTGTTATGAAAACAGCTCTGACCTCCAGGAGCACCTGAAAGGCCCCCATACTACACTTGGAGAATTGCTGCTTTAAGAATACTTGTATTATTTTGTAGAAAATAGGGAGAAATTTTCAGTTTACTGCAATGATTTTTCATGGAGACTTTAAAAATACTTATGATTATATCTATTAAATCTGTTAAAGTATACAAATTTTTCCATTTAGTCTGTTGCATATCAAATTATTGTAATTACAAGGATGCCATTCATTAACTTCCTTCTAAGCCTGGTCTTCCTAACAGAATACTCCTACCTCCACATTCTGATCTCTTATTTTTTATTTTTGGCAACCAGTGTACATTTTTTTTATTTCAAAAGCTATTTTAAGCATTTTTTAATCCCACAAATTTTCAGTTTTTATTATAACATTTGCACCAAAATTTTATAGTTATATCCAGTGAACTCTCACAGAAATAGAAATACAGTGTTTTCTGATCACCAGCTACCTTCAATCTTTTACATCTCATGGCACACATAAACTAATTAGTAAAATTCTGCTGTTCACCAAAAAATATACTACATTTTTGCCAATCTGACAAAAATATATATAGGTATAATTTTGTTTTTTTGTTTTTTGCTTTGCTCCATTTCTTTATTGTTGTTCAAGTACAGTTGTCTCACTGTCCCCCGCCCCAGCCATTCCCCCTCCCACCCTCAGTCCTACCTCCCTTTCACTTTGTCCAGCTGTTCTTTATACATGACTTCTTAACTGAGCTTTTCAGACTTGCTTATTCATTGTCACTGACTTGACATCTCCAATGGAATGTCTAATAGACATCTAAACTTCTCATTGTCAGAAATGAACTCTTGATTTACTTTCTTAAACATGAATTGCTCTCACTTTTTTCCTCTCACAATGGCACCACAAATCACCCAACTATTTAAATCAAAACCTAAAAGTCATTCCCAACTTCTGTTTCTTTGACCCCCATATCACATCTATGAGCTGCCAAACCATACCATCTTCCTGTAGTCTCCCACGCTGCCACCCTAGCCCAACCCAATGTTGTACTTTGCTTGAATTACACCCCTAACCTCCCAACTGGTATCCCCATTTCCCGCAGAACTTAACATTTTTCTAATTTTTGATAATTAATGTAATTAAGTTATCTACTTTCAAAACATAAATCAGATTATGTCCCTTCTCAACCTAAATTCTTGCAATTTTATCTGAATTTCTTGGAATAAAACAACAAACTACTAATAGGGTCCTACGCATAAACTTGGCTCCGCCAACCTCTCCAACCTTAGCTCACGCCACTGCCTTCTTTCTGCCTCTGTAACACGCCAAGCTTTCCCCACCTTATAGATGTTTGACTTGCTGTTGTCCTCGTCTGGAACCCACACTTTTGTGTGTCTGGCTCCTTCTTGTCATTTACGTCTCAACTCAAATGTTACCCACTCCGATTAGCCTTCTCTGACCCCACCGGTCACTGCCAGACCCACCTCCATGATTCTCTCTTCCATCACCTAGTTTTATCCAATTTATTCATAGCTATTTCACTATGTGAAAGTATTTGACTCATTCATGTTCTTTATCCTTTCCTCCTACCACCATCAGCAGCAGGTAAACTCTAGAGAAGAGACTAAATGTGACTCATTCACTATTGTACCCTCCACATCCACTGAGACACAGTGTCAGCACTGAGGAGGTATTTTAGCAACTGAATTGTAGGAATAAATAAATAATCAAATGAATTAATAAATGGATCATAGTAGAGGCAATGTATTTCAAAACTAACTTCATTAAATACTTTCTTTGCCATTCTCAATTATCAAGGGAAATATACAGAATTTCATGTATTCATGGTCTATGGCAGTCAAATGCACACTCTGCCTCACTATTAACGCCTTTCTCCTTTTTTACGAACACACCACAGAGAGGGGGAGAAAAGCGGGGCAGTGCCGCGATGCCCTGCTCTGTACGTGTGTGACCTAAGCCTCAACGAAAGAAAAGTCTGCTGGACGTTTTTCTTATTTCATATGACTTTCACCTTTAGGAATGATGGAATAAAAAAACCCTTAAATTTGTAGGATTACATGAAGAGAAATTTCAAGACTTCCCAAACAAGTCATCTTAATTTTTTTAAGAGAATGGCATGAAATATGGTGCTCAAAAGAAAATCGGTAAACCAAGGTTTTTCCTTTGCAGATTAATTTCTAATTCACTTGAGAGCCACATCATTGATACTTATGATTATTGTTGTTAATCTTGGTTTTCTTGTAAACTTAAATGTAACAGTCATAGAATCCTCTATATGATATTACAATCACCCCATCATCTCCTGAAACATAATTTGAGCTCTAAGAATGAATAATTTTATGTAAGTTCATATATACATGTGGGTACACAGTACAAAAATATGAGTATGTATGTTTCCAACAGTGTCAATGGAAAGTATTTGCACTGGAAATATTGAAGCAAATCACTATAAATCTTTTACAAATGGCTTTAATTTGAGGGTATGTACCGATATTGAATAAGCCATCAGGGACAGCATAAAAGTATATTAAGATTGTTGCTGGAGGTATTAAATACTCTAAAACTTTATAAAAACTTAATATAATAGTATAATAGTATAATGATGCCCAGTGAACATGATCCAAATGTAAAATATAACACTTAATTACGGTCTAGCCATAAAAATAATTACATATTTGATAAATAGGTATATGGCTTTCAGTGAAAGTTATGATAACAGACTAATTAATTAAACTGCTTTGGAAACAAATGTTCACTTCTTTCTTTTTACCAGTGGGAAATAGATGATCTTTTAAAAAAAGCATCACCAGTTTTTGCAGAAAAATTTTAAACACATTGACTGTTAATTATGATTTTAGGTAAAGCTTTACATCATTATGTAAAGCTTTCCTCTGTAAGTACATCATTATGTATCTGTGCAGTGGAGAACCACGTATCACAAAAGTTTGGCCACCTTCACTAGGTACTTTTCCTAATGTGATATTGCTATTGACAAATGAACAGATTAACTTAATTTGCCTTGATATGAAAAAGTACATGGAGTAACTTAACTGTTCTTAAATTACACAAAATAGCAAGCAGCCAAGAGAAATTAAATATTCTGGTTTTAAAAGCATTTGCTCTCATTATTCTTATGAATAACTATAAAGAAGTTTTGTGATATACAGAAAGCAATTCACTTTAGTAATGTTGGGCAAATTAGGCAGGGAAATGGTACTAAATTAAGTATTAATATAAATATCCTTAATCCTAATTCCTTGACATGTTAATATGCATGAAATGTAAATTCTCAGGAATTGATGACCATTTTTGGTCATCTATCATAATTCAAAAATCTCTGTGTACTACACTTCAGGAGCTTTAGTACAAAAACATTTTTGTTTCCATCAGAAAGTTTATAGAAGGCCCTAAGTATAGCAATCAGGCTCAGACTGCAGCCTTCCAAATCTACAGGAGTTAAATTCAGATAGACTATGTGCAATGACAGACTGTGTTTCTCAAGTGCAGAGTCATGGGAGAATTCCAACAAGGACTTCAGACATCTATCTGATGTTCTCTGGGTGGGGGTGGGGCGGGTTGTTGCCATGGGCCGTTGCCATGGTAAACACACCACATGGTTTCACTGTGCTGGGAAGTTGCTCCAATCTACCCCTGCCCTTTTTGAAAGTGTGCCAAAACAATTACTAACCTTTCAAGGATTTTTCATTAGAGGGATGGATATTAAAAGCATTAGTCTATCCTGCCTTCCACAAAAATCATTGGAAATCTTGTTAAAGTCCCTAAAGAAATATACCTATGTGTTTTTAAAATGAATCCACAAAAATTGCAGAATCCTGTTTAATGTTCAGCATGCAAACTGTTCAACAGATCCATGTAGTAATGGCTGAAGTAAATTTTAACTCATTAGCAAGAAATCAATGTGGTATCACACAATTGCCAAAAAGGTACTAATTCACATTTTCTTTTCATTTGTTAGCTATGCTGTTTATATTGTTTTAATTTTTACCAAAAATGTATTTTAAACTTCCAAATTTGGCATTCTCTTAAAAATGAAGAATATAGAAATTGATTTTTTAGCAAAATGAATCCTCATATAAATATAATTCATAACCTTTATACAGTAATAGTAAGGAAAAAATATAGGTGTATACTTGTGCATTTTTAATGTAACCCACAACCTGCTTTACCAATTTCAGATTAATTTTTTTAGAAAATTGATACCTTTTCAAATACCCCTCAGAAAAAAAAGCACATCAAGTTGTAACTATTTTAGCTTTCAGGAGTCTTCAATAATACAAAGAGCCACAGTATTCACCTTCTCAATGTAATACATTCAATCCCACCACTAACAATTTAGAAAGGTAATGGAGAACTATACAACATTAGTAGAACCACGTGTAGTAAGGCTGTATTTTACAAAATTAAACAGGATTTAAGCAGCCTGATGAGTAAGAATACTGCCCTTCAAGATATGTCAGTTTTTCAAGAATGAGGTTCTTGACCAATACAGCTTGTTAATTTGTCTTGAATTGTACAACAAATGGTATATATACATACATCTTACACATTTTAGCCAAAAGGGTATTACTCATCTTAATCACCGACCTCTATTCATCAAACCTGTCACTAAATGATGATTATTTCCAAATCTACCCTCACAGAAAAAAGAAATTGCTATTACCAAGCATATTCAAAAACAAACTTACCATCCCCTGAGGATAATTTATAAAGAATTCTTAAAATATATTGGGAAGGAAATATATTGCCTTTCCAGCTTCCTGCTTTGAAAAGAACCACTCTCTTTTAGATTACAAACGCGGATACATGCCTTGATTGATAATACCTGACATACCTAACTGACGCATGGACATGGACACATGGACACACACACACACACAGGCATGCAAAATACTGCCTTCTAGAATTTCTTACAGACACAAGAAGCACAAATTAATAAGAAGACAGATATAGTTGACCGCATTAAAATTAATAACTTCTGTTCATCGGAAGATATCACAAAGGAGTCAAAATGCAAACTATAGAAGGAAGAAGACATGTGAAATACATGCAATTGCCAAGAATTAAGCTCCAAAATGTGTAAAGTCAACCGACCAACCAACAGAAAAACGGGTGGAAGAATACCATGGACACTTCACAGAAGATACACAAACAGTACGCAATCGCACAAAAAGGCGCTCAGTGTCATTAGTTATCAGAAGCAAAATAACTGGAAAATAGAGGTTCCAGCAGAAGTAAGGCCTGCTTTGAGGGTGGTTGGTAGGATAATACTATGGGTGTAATAATTTATAGTTTTAATTTGAACAGTTTACCTAAAATGTCATATGGCATGCTTGAGTGTGATGTTATGTTACAGAATTACAGGCTTATGATTTTTGTAACAAAAAATGTTGTAATAAAAAAGAGTGTTATTTGTACCAGACCCCATGCAATCGATAGTATAAAGAATAAATACATTGGGATATACACAGAACATAATATTGAACAGCAAAAATTACGTAGCAGAAAAATGCATGTAGTCTTAATTTGTTTTATATAACATTAAAGCGCAAAAACTTTTAAGAGTAAACATGTACATCCCACAGAGGGGAAGGTCTTGAAGAGGAAACCTTTGGAAGGCTGGGTTCTCATCAGCTGACTTGAAGGGCATCCATTCACAGATTGCCGGGCAGAATCGTGGGGTTTGGAGAAGGGATGGAAGACACGTTACAAGTCGGCCACAGGAATCCCTCCTCTGCCCACACTTTCTCCATGCAGATGCCGTGTAGTCACCGCTAGAATGTCTCCTGAGATGGGGTTCTTGCCATCACATCAGACTACACATTTCACTTTTGCAATATATTAATTAGAAAAATATTAATTCAGAAGTCTTCTTCCCTATAACTTGCATTTCTCTTTTGGTCCTCTAAATTCATAAGAAATAATTGCCTTTTCATGTGACAATTTTTCAGTATTTAAAAACAGCCTTTCCTCCTAAAACTTCCATCTGTACATGAAACAATATCAACGTAAAAAAAAAAAATATGCGCTATGCTTCCTAGACCAGCTCAAGTATATTAAAGTGTTTTTGAAGACTGGTACCCCAAAATAAACATGACACCCCACATGTCCTCTAAATATCTCAGTTCCCTGTTTTTGCCGTTAACTCCATAACTGAAATGTATTTTAATATTCACAGTTAATGCTTCTAGAGTCTCTTTGCTTATGATAATTTTTCATAAATAGATGTCCGTTTTGGTTTTGTATGAACAATATACACATTACCATTATAAGCTTAGTCCTATAAAGAAACTGAAAAACTAAGTTTAAGTTCATTGATATTTCAGCTATTCTAAAAATAGCTCTTAGATTAATATGAAAGACTTCAGGTCAAAGGCAACACCTGATTTGTGTGAGTAAAACATGTTAAATTTACTGAGAGAGCTAATTTATATGAAAATGCATTCCATCTCTTCATACCCTCAGGCAGTGTTTTGGATGCCAACTGACATGGTGAGGTTCATCATTAATGTTCAATTTTATATAAATCCCTCTTTGAATGTCAGCTTTCAGGACATGATTTAATTATATAAAGACAGTAAAAATGTTTCAGGGGGTGGGAGGAATACAAGTTCCACTATGAATCTGTACATGTTTACTGTCAATGGTGACTAGCATGATTCACGTCCAGGTTGAAGAATAAAAAGTGGCAGACATCAGCATACCAGGCAGACCTGGGACCAACCAGCTTGCTGGAAAACAAAGCAGATGACCAGCCTTCAGAAGACAAATGTGAAATCTCAGTGCCGTCACAAAGGGAACGTGAGGCTGACCCCAGAGCTGAGGTAAATAATCACAGATCACTTAGCTTACAAAAGTCCTATCAAAATAATCATTGTGTGATTAGCTGAAAGGATTGTTCCTTCTGTAAAAAAATTTTATTTTGAACCTATGAGAAAAACACAATCAATGCTATTGATTGTAGACAGAAAAAATATGGCCTTCAAGGTGCACAGCAGTTTTATCCAGAGGTGAACCAAGATTCAACCAAATCAAAATCATTTTTCAATAAGAAAAAAGGAGCTTATAATAAGAGGAGAGGATTAGGTGGGAGGCAATCTATAGAAAGGTCAGTAAGCAGTTTAATGTTTAAAGGATGCAGAAGAGCCTTGAAGGCATTTATAGGAAATGTCTAGTTAATTTCTTTTTGGACTATTACAATTCAAGCTTCATTGTTTTCTTGCTAATTATCAAACCATTTTTTAATCTTACGGATTAATGCTGTACATCTTGTTCCCAAAACTGGGATCTCCATACAGATATGTGCAACAGCACTTATAATCCATATACTTTGAAAGTTAACATTAAATGTGGGAACCCTGGAGCCCAATGGCCAAGACTTTCACCACAAACGTCCTATGTGTATGATCTTGGCCAAATTGCTTAACTTGTCTGCACATCGGGTTTTCATCTATTAACATGTAGACAATATAACATTTACCCCTTAAACTTGTTATGAGGATTAAGATTTTAATCCCCATAAAGTGATTAACCAGTACCTGGCATATGTTAGCACTTAATAAGAGCTATTATCAATAACACCACCTCATGAAAAAATGATACTTTTATTTAAAAGTTTAACTTAAAACAGCCAATGGTCAAAGACACTTGCCATTTTGAGAAAATTAAATGTAATCTATCTGCTTCTACCATGAAAGATCACAGAAAATACACAAAATAAGTATCTCTGAGAAACTCTATTAATAGATGTGAACTAGACATTTTTTCAAAATGAAAATATTAAGAGTAATTACCCAAAAATGTTTTATTCACATCACCAATTCTGAATCAGCAAATCAGAATTTGTTTTATTTTGGATGATAGCAGAATGAAGTTTATCTTTTTGATTAAAAAAATGTAGAGCAAGAGTCTAAGGATATCAATAAATGTTACATCATAACTGAGGCCAATGTCTATTTGTTTAAGACAATAAATTCCGTTCAAGTATTTTTAAGAGCCATTTATATATTTGTAAGCACAATTAAAACGTAAACAGAGCCTTACCGACTTTATTGCTGCCTTAAAAATCTAATACTAAATAATTCTGATTAAAACTTGAAACTGAAACTTCTATTAGCCGGCAATGAAGTCTCTGGAAGTCATACAAGTCATTTTGCTTGGAAATACACGGTAATATATTTACACTTCCTGCAGATAATTTTCCCCATTCATCCCAATCAGTGAAGTCTTATCATATGACTATTCTCTTTTATTAAAATGATGAGAAACTTTGGCATTTACGTGTGCAATAATACTTGGGACAGTGCCTGGGCTAAATTAAAAATCACTTAAGGCACATGTTAACACGCATCTTATGAAAAACATTTCCTTTAACTGGAGAGATACAGGAAAAATTAGATGAGTTTTACATGCGGACTCCTTAGGCATTTTTATGAATGTCTTGATAACAAGCAAGTGCGTAAAAGATCCTCTATATTTGATTCATTCATTGTTGCTATGGTATATCCTTTATAAATATTAATGTTCACAGATGAAAAAGAATCCACCTATAATAGGAACATTGCTATCTAAATTTTGAGATTGAATGTGTTGATAAAAAAGTAATTAAACAATGAAACATTTCCTCAATTAAAACTTATAAAAATTTAAATGACAGGGTTTTTATTTTCTTTTTATTATTTTGACATAAGGCTATTAGCACAAAATCAGCCAAAGTTACACTGAACTAGTTAGACTTACAGCTTGGGGTCAGATTGGCTGCAGTTTATGAGATTATGGCCTTTGTAGTGACTTTAACTGAAAGGCAATCAACAGTCATTATTTCAGGTTTCTTTTTTCCCCCACAAAAGAAAAATATGTCATTATAAATTTCAAGTTAGAAATACACATTATGAAAATCTACCTAAGCACAAAACATATTTATATAGTGTGTGCTTCGGTTTTTTTTCAGTTTCTTAGCATGTCTGAGAAAATAACCTATCATTCTTACTAATTGGACTGCTAAAATACCATCCAACCTTTATACTTTGTCTTTATCACACATATATAAAACACTGAAAACATTACATTCTCTTTTTATGGAAGCATCATTGAAGAAAATTTAATTATATACTGAAAGTTAAAGATAGAGTTCAAGACAATTTGTTATCTGACCAAACACACTTTGAATAGACTTGAGCTTCTACTGAAGCTTTATGAGCTTGCTCAGAGATCTGACAATGTATGGTCTTATTCAGCGCGATAAGGAGCATTTCTTTTTCTCACATTATCATACTTTCCTGGTGTCTGAAAAATATGAGATTCTCACATTAATATTCTAAACACAAACACTTCATACAATTAGTATCTAAGTAGCGTTCCACCTCTTTTCTAACTGTTTCTCAACAAGAAAAGGGAAAAACGAAATTGCCTCACATCGCCTGTGTGCAGGCCGATAAGATGAAAAGGAAATATTTGATTGTCAAGGGAGCAGGGTTAGACACCGTACCTTCCATGACATACACCAGCGACCCCACATCTCCTTCCTTGATGATGCAACTGTCTTTGCCATACTCCACTGGGTACATACAATCCACAATCTCCTGGATCTGCGACAGCTCCAAGTTCTTCATAAAGTCATTGTCAAGGATGGCTTCCTTGATGAGATCCTTGGACCTAGGGCAAGAAAGGGAGGATTTACTGGGGCATCTTGACAAGTGCTTCCCGAGTTTCTGAGGGTTAGCAGACCCATACTGTCAGTGTCCCAGCACACTACAAACAGGTTTGCTTGTTAGGAATTCAACAATTTTCTGAAAGACCCGAGATCAAAGTAGTTCCATGGCTGCAGGAAAGGCACTGAGAAATTTTCCTTTAAGTAAAGTATCATTTAATGAATACGTGACTAACAAGCAAAATCATACAATTCCATTTTGCTGTAGAATTTTTTTTAGCAAAAAAGATTGTGAAATAACCAATGGACATTTTAAACTGAAGGTTGCAATTTAGTTTAAGAATAAATATGAACAAAATACAACATTTTATAGAACACTATTATTACTGTATTATATATTATAAAAGAGTATCAGGATGCATTATACCTCTTCTACTAGACTTTGTGCTCCATGATGGGAGGTACCATTTTTAGTATTTTTTTTTCTTTACTCTATGCCCAGTATCTTTCTACCCCAATACTAGTTATAGTATGGGTGTTCAAGAAAAAAATGGTAAGAATCAGATTCCTAATTAGTTGTTTGAAACAACTGGTAGAAATGTAACCATTTTAATCCATTTTTTATCCTTCCATAGAGAATATTTATTTCTTTAAGCAACAAAATTGAGGTACCCAAAAAGATAAAACTCTACTGAACAAGATGTTTCAAACATAACATAAGTTAGACAAAGGATTAAATGGGTAGTTGGGGGAAAAATATTTACAAATTCTATAGTTGGGATTCAGTGTTTAGCAGGAAAGTTTTGTAGAACTTAAAAGATGGTGATAACTTGATTCACCAAGATAAGAAGTTCCAAATGGCTTCCTAAGAATACAATATATCAGAACATCATGTAATCAGAATACTGTCAGAAAAGTCAGAAACTGGATAAAATGAAAGCAGAGACCTTGGTAACATGGAGGAGAAGCAACACAATTGGGATTTGATATTAAAAGTCTAAATTTGAAACACATTTGACTATAAGCTGATCCTTGTCCACACTTGCTTAGCAAGTGGCTTTCAGCTAAATGACCTGTGGTAGTGAATACCGACTAAAGCATCAGCCCTGCCCATTTGAGTGGCTTTTCATCTACACCTCAGTCTGATTAGACTAGCCTTCACACATCATGTTTTATAATGATTTCTCTTCAAGAAATTAAGAGGTCAGGAGTGTAGTAAATTGGGCCAAATATATGGTGACAAAAAATGATTTGACTTTGGGCGGTGGGGACACAATGCAATATATAAATCACATATCATAGAAATCTACACTTGAATCCTATATGATCCTATTAACCAATGCCACCCCAATATATTTAATAAAAAACTCAAAAATGAAAACAATTACAATGCATCAATATGGAAAATATGTGTAGAATGGACTGTTATAGTGCAAATAAAATTATGTTTATAATGGTATGGGGAAATTCTTGTACTATTTTTAAAGTAAAAATGCAGAACACATACTTATTTAGAATAAGAAAGCAGGCATGTGATGATGTAAAGAAAATAATTTTGAAGTTATTACATGTATGCAGGACCCAATCTGAGCCTTGCCCGGCAGTACACCTGGAGCAGGTTGTCTTACTTTTCTGACTTTCCATTCCATCACTTGTACAGTGGCAACCTAACAGAATTCTATGTGAGGGCCAGTGAAAACACAGTTACTTTCAGCAACTGTTGGGTGATAAAGCTGGTCGTAGTAGTGACTGCGGCAGCAGCAGTAGGAAGGGTAGAATTGGAATATACAATTGTGACTTGAAACAGTATCAGAAGAAAATAAGACATTGGCATTTGGTTTCAGTTGCCTTTGGTGACAGAATTATATTATTTTTCTTTCTACTTTTCTCTATAAAATTTTCTGGAATGAGAATTCTTTTTATATTGACTTTTTTATTTGAAAGGTAGTTTATGAAAAATAATCGTGCTATTAGGAAAAATAAAAAGCTACTGCTCATTTAAATAATTATTTAGATATAGATATTTAATACTGGTTGACGGTTGTTGTGTTACAGTCAATGTTGTTTTTATAATAGATTCTCTTTCATATGGCCTGCATTTAAACACTCAGGAATTTTCACCCTAATAAAGAGAAGGTAATAGATGGCCAGTGATTAAGGACTTCAGAGATTAAATAGGCTCTATTTAAAAAGCCTGTTTGTAAAATCTTTACCTTAGTTTAATGGGGCTATTTAGCTGTATTTGTTTAAATCTGGATAGCCAAGACTTCATTTCTCCTGAGGTAAAGAGTTAGTTTTCTTGACTCTTCAATACCAGATGTAAAACTTTGTCTCCATCTATGATTTTCATGAGCTCTCCTTTCCTTCCTTCCTTCTCTCTTTCCTTCCTTCCTTCATTTAAAATTTTAATTAAACTTATTAGGATAAAATTGATTGATAAGATCACATAGGTTTCAAATGTACATTTGCATGATACAAGATCTATACATTGCATTGTGTGCCCACCACCCAAGTCAAACCATTTTCCATCACCATATATTTGGCCCCTTTTACCCCACCCCCTTTCCTCTGGCCACCACCATACCATTGTCTGTGTCTATGAGTTTCAGTTCTGTATTTCGCATATGAATAAAATCATATGGTTTTTAGCTTTCTGACTGATTTTGCCTATCACGATATTCTCAAGATCCTAATTATCTTCACCATCCCTGATCTCAACAACATCAGTAATACCTTCAAAGGGACTCATTTATTGTTCTAGGATTATTTTTTCCAAATACCAGAACTTATTTTGTTTTCATAAAATTAATTGTAATCAAATTGATAACATTCTCTTTACTAAACTTTAATTTGCTTGGGTCAGAGGATGAGGCCATCAATAGGTTCGTATTTTCTAATAAAACAAAGATTAAGTGTTATCAATCTCAGGATCCCGGCATGTTTAGCTGCAGATGGTATCTTACACTTTGGGAAATATTAATAGTGCTCCATTAAAAATATAAGCCCTAAAAATGCTGTAAGATTAGAAATAAATCTCTCTTCCTAGGAATATTTAATTCAGTCTAAAGATGATTGAAGAAAGTCATTTTCTTTAGTCTCATAAACAGTATTATTAATCTATTTTATGAAGACATCAAACAGATGACACAGTGAGAGCTAACACAATCCCTTAGAATTATCCAAGTTTTCAAATGTTTATGAAAAGCGTGGGGGAGGGGGGAGAAGAGAGGAATTTCGGGTTGTTTTTGCTTCTCAAATTTCATTTTAAATGGAGAACATTCAATCTCCAGTCTCTTCAAAAACAAACTTGAGGCCTCCATGTATATACTTTGTGTCACTTTAATACAAACGGAGAAATACAGTTCCTATGTCTTACCATTTACCCCTTCAGAGAGGTATTGTCCAATAACATGTTTGCCTCTGGAATATCACACATAATCTATCTCCACCTTGACAACCAGATAGAAATCTTGTACCTCTGAGCAGTAACTGAAAGATGTTCTTGGCAGTTGTAGTAACACTTAAAACCATACATTTTCATGTAATTTTCCAATCTTTCCCATTGAAGGACTCAAAACCTTAGGTCAACTCTCATTCGTCTCATCTTGCTCCAACGTTATAGATAGTAATCAACCAATGCTTCCACCTAAATCTCCTTTGAACCTTTTTCTTTTCCTGAAGAAATAGTCTAAAACATTCACCGTAACTCAGATGTGATGCTGCGTACAAGACCACATGAACTGTATTATTAGCGTGGGAGTTGGGACAGCTACTATCACAAGTTCCAGCAGGGGGCTGGATCTCTGCTCCTACCCAGAGTATATATTTTAACAACATTTTGCAAGAAATCAGCAGTCTGACCTGGGAGGTGTGAGAAGCAAACACAAAGATCTTGATTTTGATCTTTCTTGTCTGCTTCTGTGGACAAATAATCCATTTAAAACAAAACAAGACAAAACTTTATCTTCCATGCCCCTAATTTGTGGCTTTTGAAATAAGAGTAATTTGGTTATTTTGTGCTAGCTCTATTGATTTGTCATCATCAAACTCTTAGCCTCTAAAACATTAGCTATATGTAATAGTGTGCTGGTAAACTGGCACTCCAGGGGAAAGAAAAAAAAAAGCCATGGTTTGTAGTGCTTGCCAATTTCCATGATCTAAAGACTCCTGCCATACCCCATTTCAAGCTACTAATGCAAAGTCAACCTGCTTTCAGAATTCCAGAAGCTGGAATGCATCTGATCTGTGTAGCTGAAGCATAAAGTGAGCAAGAAGGGAAGGGACAGGACAGTGACACAAAGGTGGGCAGGAGCCAGGTCTCAGGACCTTAAAGGCTGTGACAAAGAGTTTTATTTTATTCTAAAGCCTTAGGAATCCAGTGAAGGATCATAATAAGAGGTGTGATTTATAGATACATAAAGAGTAAATAATAGAAATTTATTTTTAAATGTTACTGAGTTCAAGAAGGTTTTCTGTCATGTATATCATCAGTTAATGGATGCTAAAAGCATAACTTTTTGTTACTAAGAAATTCTTATGGTTGAAACTCTTGGGAACTGTCTCATACGTCTTACATTTACTTGGACTCTCAGCCAACTTTTACATATTAGGAGACAATGAGGTCTCATTTCCAATTTCAAGCTATCTCCAGAGGCTGAAAAGTTATTCTCCATTCACAGACTCTGTTTAGATTAGTTTCCCCCTGAACACATGCCAGGCAAGTAAGTAGTAAATACACCCCAAATAGCATGCCCAGAACTGTGGAAATTAATATCTGATCCCTTCATTTAACGAAGATTTCCAGGCACTTAAAAAATTGTCAAAGCTATTATATTATTACTACTAATAAAATCAGCTAAAGTCATTTAAAAGAGTAGAAAACTTCTTTAATCAATTTTTTTAACTAAAAACACTCATTAAATCTCTCTAGCTCTCAACAGTCACTTCTAGATTCAAATGTCAGGAGAAGCAGTAAACGCAGTTTCAAGATCACCTTGACCTACAGCAGCGATTTTTCAACCAGTGTGCTGCAAAAATTTTAAAACAAGCAATACCTGACTGTTTACTTAGGGGCACTGATATCTTTTCCCTTAAATTGTCAAATAAGAAAAAAATGACAACAGTCAACACAATAATCATCTGGTATGAATGAATCAAAATTATACCTATTTTTGGTCAGATCAGCAAAAAATATATTTTTTGACATGGTGCAGAATTTTAGTAATTAGTTATGGGTACCATGAGATGGAAAAGGTTGACAATTGCTGACCTACAGGACCATCTCTGAAGTTGGCAGCTGTAAAGTCCAAATGTCCACTGGTGGTTCATAGCTCTTTTACTCAGATAAAGTGACTGCAAGACCCCTTATGATTTTCTAATTCCAGGAGTTACTGCAGCGGGATAACTCCATGAACTTACTGTGAATTATTCGATTAATATCCTATAAGCAAGATAAACTCTTGGAATAGTCCTCTTATTATCCCAACTATTAAACTTCTGCCCAAACAGTGTGTCCTATTTCCTGCCCAATGGCTTTCCTGAATGAACCTTGGAGGTAGTATAAGCTGGCAGAAAGCTAAGAAATAGCAGTCAGCCCACATTTTTTTAAAGATAAAATTTAATCCCAAAAAGGTATTAGCTAATTTAGATATTTCCTCAAAACTGAAAATCAGTTTTTAAAAATTTCAGACCATTCTCACATCCACCGACACTGATACAGCTATCTCATTCTCACGGCAAATGCAGTCATAAGCCCCAGTTGATCGTGATGCATTATTTTTAATGTAGGGTTCTATTTGACTTGCTAGGATAGAATTTTATTTAGGATTTTTGCATTGCATTAATCAAAGATATTGGTCTTTGTGTGTGTGTGCATGCGTGTGTTATCCTTGCCAGGTTTTGGTATCAGGGCTATGTTGATATCAGAAAATGTGTTAGGAAGTATTCCCTCTTCTTCAATATTTTGAAAAAGCTTGGGAAGCATAGGTATCAAATCATCTTTGAATGTTTATTAGAATACAACAGTGAAGCCATCTGGTCCTGGGGAGATTTTTGATGGTTGTTTCAATTTCCTTACTGTTGATAAGTCTCTTTAGATTTTCCAATTCTTCATAATTCAGCCTAGAAAGGTTATAAGGTTATATATTTTTAGGAACTTAGCCAATTCTTCTCAGTCATTGAATTTGGTAGCATAAGTCTTTCATAGTATTGTAGTACGATCCTTTGTACTTCCGTGATGTCTGTATGACTTCTCTCTCATTTCTGATTTGGTCTCTATAAGCCTTTTTTTCTTTCTTCCTTAGTAAGTCTAGCCAGGGGTGTGTCCATTTGATTAGTCTTTTCAAAGAACCAGCTCTTTGTTGAATTACAATTTTGGATAGTCTTTTCGTTCTCTATTTCATTAAATTCTGCTTGAATTTTTATTTCCTTTCTTCTGCTGACTTTCTGCTGCTTTTGTTCTTCTTTTTCTAGTTCTCTAAAATATGTTACATGGTTTACTTGAAATTTTTCTTGTTTCTTGAGATGGGCCTGCAATAATGTAAACTTCCCTCTTATTACTGCTTTTGCTGAACCCCAAAAGTTTTGCTATGTTGTATTATCATCCTCATTGGCTTCTGTGTATCTTTTGATTTCACCTTTTATTTCTTCTTTGACCCAGTCATTTTTAAGTAGCATACTGTTTAATTACCACATATTCATGGGGTGTTTTGTTCCTTTTTGTAGTTGATTTCTAACAAAGCATTGTGGTCAGAGAATATGTTTGGTATGATTCCAGTCTCCTTAAGTTTCTTAAAGCAAGTTTTGTGTCTCAGCATATAATCTAACCTTGAGAATGTTCCATGTATGCTGAAAAAAAATCTATAATCTGGTATCCTGGGATGAAAAGTTCTGCAAATGGCAATTATATCCATTTGGTCTAATGTGTCTTTTAAGGTCATTATTTCTTTATTGACTTTCTGTTTGGATGATCTGTTGATAGCTGTCAAATACCACTGCAGTTCCCCTACTATGATTGTGTTTTTGTCAGTTTTTCTGTAGTTCTCAGTTCATTTTCCCAGTGTTCTCTTAGTAGTTGCTTTATATTGTGATGCTCCTTGATTGAGTGCATATATATTGAGAAGTGTTACGTCTTCCTGATGTAGTGTCCCCTTTATCATTATAAAATGTCCAATTTTGTCTCTTGTTACCTCTGTGATCTTGAAGTGTATTTTGTCAGATATAAGTATGGCTACACCTGCTTTTCTGTGGATGCCAATTCCTTGGAGAATCGTTTTCCACCCTTTCACTTTGAGTCTCTATTTGTCTCTGTAGCTTAGATGTGTCTCCTGAAGGCAGCATATGGTTGGGTTTTGTTTTTTGATCCAATGTGCTACATTGTGCCCTTTTATTGGTGAACCCAGTCCATCTATATTTTGGGTAATTATTGATGTCCGAAGATTTCCTATAGCCATTTTATCTTTTGTTCTCTGGTTGCTCTGTACCTCCATTGGTTATTTCCCTTTGTGTTTCTGTCTGTTGTTTTTGTTTGGTGGTATTCCATACTTTTTCCCCCTCTTTCCTCTTTTTTTTTCAGTTATACATCTCAGTTTGGAATTTTAGATCTGTGTGTATGTGTGTGTGTGTGTATGTGTTTACCACTAGGTTTATGTAAAAGAAAGGTGTGTTCCAAGGGCACAAGGATGCTTCAACATGCACACATTGATTAATGTAATATACCACATTAACAAAATAAATAAAAATATGATCATATCAATAGATGCGTAAAAACATCTGATTAGAAAAAACATACATTTATAATTAAATCACTCAATAAAATGGGTATAGAAAGAAAGTACCTCAACATAATAAAGGCCATATATAACAAACCCTCCACTAATATCATACTCGACGGTGAAAAACTGAAAGCTTTTCTTGTAAGATCAGGAACAAGACAAGGATGCCCACTCATCACTCTTATTCAACAAGTACTAGAATCTGAGCCAGAGCAATCAGTCAAGAGAAAGACATAAAAGACATCCAAATTGGGAATGAAAAAATAAAAGTGTGACTTTTTGCAGATGACATGATTCTTTATATAGAAAACCCTAAAGACTCCTCCAAAAAACTATTAGAAACAGCAAACAAATACAGTTCCAGGATACAAAAATGAATTTAAAAATTCACTGCATTTATATATTATATATTATGTTATATACTGTTATATATTAACAGTGAAATTTAAGAAAAAGAAATTTAAAAAAAATTATTTTGCAATTGCAACAAACAGAATAAAATACCTAGAAGTAAACTTAACAAAGAATGTGAAGGACCTATATAATCAAAAATACAAAGCATTATACAAAGAGATTGAAAAAGACACAACAAAATGAAAAGATTCTGTGTTCATGGATTGAAAGAATCAACAGTTAAAAATGTTGCTCTGGTTGGTATGGCTCAGTGGACTCAGAGCCACCCTGTGAACCAATGGGTCACTGGTTTGATTCCCACTCAGGGCACATGCCTGGGGTGCGGGTCAGATCCCCTGTAAGGAGCACTTGAGAGGCAACCACACATGTTTCTCTCCCTCTCTCCCTCCCTTCCCCTCTCTAAAAATAAATAAAAATCTTTAAAAAAAAAAGTCCACATTACCCAAAGCAATACACAGATTTAATGCAATCCCCATCAAAATCCCAATGACATTTTTTAAAGAAATAGAACAAAAAAATTATCAGATTTGTATGGAACTACAAAGGCCTGAGTAGCCAAAGCAATTCTAGAAAAAGGAACAAAGCCAGAGGCACACTCTACCTGACTTCAAATTATACTACAAAGTGATGATAATCCAAATAGCATGGTATTGGCATAAAAAGAAACACAGACCAATGGTACAGAATTGAGAGCCCAGAAAAAACCCACTTGCATATGGGCAAATAATCTTTGACAAAGGAGCCAAAAATATACAATGGAGAAAAGAAAGCTTCTTCAATAAGTGCTGATGAGAAAATGAGAAGGTCACATGTGAAAGAATGAAAGTAGAAAACAGTTTGTCCCCATATATAAAAATCAACTCAAAATGGATGAAAGACCTAAATATAAGATCTGAAACAATAAATTACATAGAAGAAAACACAAGAACTAAACTTATGGACCTAGGTCTTACAGAAGATTTAATGAATTCGACCCCAAAGTGAAGGAAAGTAAAGGCAAAAATAGTGAATGGGACTATATGAAACTAAAAAGCTTTTGCACAGCAAAAGAAACCACCAACAAAACAAAAAGGCAACCAATTGAATGGGAGAAGGATTTGCAAACAATAGCCCTGACAAGGGGTTAATACCCAAAATATACAAAGAACTCACACAACTCAACACCAAACAATCTAACTTAAGAAAAATGGGCAGAGGACCTGAACAAACACTTCTTCCAAGATGATATACAAATGGCCAACAGATACATATGAAGATGCTCAACTTCACTAGCTATTAAGGAAATGTAAATCAAAACTATAATGAGATACAACCTCATACTTGTCAGAATGGCTATTATCAACAACACAAGTAATAACAAGTGTTGGAGAGGTTGTGGAGAATAACAAACTCTCATTTACTGATGGTGGGAATGTAGATGGGTACAGTCACTCTGGAAAACAGTATGTCAGCTTCTTGAGAAAATTAAGAATATAGTTTTCATATGACCCAGCAATTCCTCAACTAAGTATCTACCCCCAAAATTTAAAAACATTTATTTGCAAAGATATATGCACTCCTATGTTTGCTGCAATTCACAGTGACCAAAACATGCAAATAACTGAATTATTCTTCCACAGATGATTGAATAAAGATGTATTACACCCCTGGCTGATGTGGCCCAATTGATTGAGCACTGGCCTGCTAACCAAAAGGTTGCAAGTTTGATTCCCAGTCAGGGCATATGCCTGGGTTGCTGGCCAGGCCCCCAGATGGGGGCATGTGAGAGACAACCAACCAATGTATCTATCACACGTTGACGTTTCTCTCCCTCTCTTTCTTCCTCCCTTCCTCTCTCTAAAAAGTAAATAAAACCTTTTTAAAAAAGTTAAAAAATATGATTTGATACATATATACAATGCAATACTACTCAGACTTAAGATGAAATACTGCCATTTGCAACAACATGGATGGACCTTAAGACTATCATGATAAGTGAAATAAGTTGGACAGAAAAAGTTTAAGAACCACATGCTTTCACTCATATGTGGGATATAAAACTAAAAGCAACAAATGAACAAACAATGAAAACGAACAAACAAAAACTCATAGACAGACAACAGCATGGTGGTTACCAGATGGAAGGAGGGTTTGCAGGTAGTAAAGGGGGATGGGAGTCCAATCCAGCATTATGAAAGATAATTTGACTTTGGGTGGTGGGCACACAATGAAATATATAGATCATATATCATAGAAATGTATACTTGAACCCTATGTAATCTTATTAACCAATGTCACCCCAATAAATTCAATAAAGAAATAAAACAGTAGTGAAGAATTCAAAACTATTTGCGGCATTCACATCTCTAATCAGTATTTAATACAAAACATGAGAATCCCTGGGCCAAACTATATGACAGCAACATAGTTCTTAGGTAACCAGTTATACTAATCTTTTGTCTACTGCATGCATTGCAAAGAATTTCCAGTTGCCACATCCCCTTTTTTCCTGTAATATGTAAGCACCTGAATAAAATTGCAATCTTATAACTCGAGAGAGAAACAATGGCACAAGTAGGAGGTGTTAATCCATAAATATTTGTTTGCTCAAATATCACTTTAAGACTTCTCCTTTTTAACTCATACTTTTCCCTTATTTCTGACTAGGAACCATCCTAAATCACTCATGAAATCCCTGGTTAGATGTACACAGATGGGGCAGACTTGTAGTAATTAAAGGAAGAGAAAATTATTGTTCATTGTAGTTGTTCATCAACATCCAAAAAGTCAGTATTAAAGTTTCCCATTCAACTCTGTAAGTCAGTCAGTACTCCAGAAACACAATTAATAGCTACTTTCCACTAGTGAACCTAAATTAAAACAAGGCAGTCTCTGACAGAGCCCAGATCAAACTCTTGTTCTATAGGCTCCCCTTTCTTATCATAGAAGTACAACTGTAGAGTTTCAGAGAAATACCAAAAAGTGTTTTCCATGAGAATACATAGGACTCTACACATTACGTTAGAGAATCTAAGAACCAAGTGGCCTGATGGTGAATTAACTGTTTTTGAAGTTTAAATATTTAAACTGCAAAACAGAGCAATGATTGGGAAGAAAACATTTGGCATAATGCAATACAACATTTTCAAGCAACATTTTCCCTTTCAAAATACACAAAGGAGTTCTAGGATTCATTTGTTTCCACAAGGTCAGCATGATCACACTATGAGCATCCATTAGGCTCCGCACCACCCACAGTGACCTGGCCTGCAGGGCATGGACTGGAGACCGTGGGGTTTTGTGACGTCCTTTGAAACCGAGTGTTTCATCACCATGTGTTACGTATTGTCATTTCAATTATCGCAGTGGTTTAATTTTAAAATTGACTATCAAAGAACCATTTCTGAAAAAATTCTACTGTTCAAATGCTTCTCCTATGTAATCTCTGGGGCAAGTTAACTTACATTTTAAGTTCTTTCATTGTTCGAATTTGGCATCAGAAAAATAACTTGTCTCTACGAACACCCCACCTCCAAAACATGGACACTTCCATTTGGCTGGAAATTGGGAATTGAGTCATTCACTATTTCCCCCAATGATGTTTCCAGAAAATTAAAGCCAAATATAGCCTTGTTATAGTGACACGCAGGTATTAGGAGGCAGATCAGCTTCATTTGCATTAGGCTTTGAATATATTACATACGTTGAGTCTGCCTAAAGGGAGATGGCATATATATTTAGAAATGTTTTAACTAAAATTTAAGAACAATCATGCTCCTAGTTGCAAAAGTGTAGTGGTTTAGAGGCTTCTTAACCAAAGTGAACAATTAACCAAAATGACATGTAACCATAGTAGTAGCGATACACTACTACCACTACTACTACTACTACTACTACTACTACTACTACTACTACTACTACTACTACTACTACAACTACTATTACTACTACTACTACTACTATTGGCTAAGTGGTTATTCTCTATTCTGCAACAAAGAGCCTTACCTCACTGAAGTGTCAAATGAGTTGCTAAGTTTGCCAAGGTAGAACTGAGGCTCAAAGCATTTATATAACCGGTCCAATGTTATGAGACTAGTAGGTGACAGAGTAAAGATTCAAAGATAAATCCTTTTGATGTCTAAACCACACTCTCCTAAAGTTTTTGACTTCTGGGTTCACCATATGAAAATGTATTGATAATCTGAGTATAGTATCCTGATTATAAAATCCAAAAGCAAATGGTCTTCTCACTGATCTCTAATTCTGCAACAGTAAGAATGCTATACTTGGAAAATATGACCTTTTATCTGCAGAGAGCACTTCATGCTTTCAAAACAAATCCACATCTGAGCATTTCATTCACGACTGCCAACGACTGTGAGGTAGGTAGAGCAGATGTCACTAGTATCCCTACTTGACAGGTAAGAAAACAAAGGCACAAAGGGGTTAGGTGCCTGCCAAGTTTGTGTTACAGATTAAAGTTGAACTTCGGTCTGCTGACTACTGGCCTGAAATAAACGCTTTTCAGACCTTCCTTCATTACACACACTCGTATTCTCTGTGTCTCTTTCTTTCTCCCTTTCTCCCTGTCTGTCTCATCTTCAGCCATTTTAATGTTCAAACTCGCTTGGACAAAGGCAACAAAGCCACTGCGCCAGTATCAGCAGGGAACTGTGGCCATTTGACAATAATTCTATGGTTTAAAAAATTCCATGGTGGTTCATTCAGAGAGATGCCGTTTCTGATCTAATTCATTCTCCACATTACAGAAGTTTGAGCATGTTCTGTGGCTTTCACGGAGAGATAACTCTAATACAGAAAAAAAAAAACTCTTGAATTTAGGAATAAAATTTAACTTCTCTAGATTCCTGTGTGTTCACATTTTTTCTCTTCTCTGTCTTGGGCACAGACTCTTTCTCTCACTCTCTCTCTCTCTGTCCCCCTCCTTCCCTTCCAGCAAACCTGCCTCAAATGAATTTGGTATACAGACATGGAGGGGAATAAAGTATACAAAAATCGCTATCAATTTGGGTGAATATCTGGATTAGAATTCAAAATAAAAAGGAAGTTCTCATTATGCATATATGCTAAAATATAATATTCCAAGAAAAACTCAATATTACATTAATTTTGTAATTCATGTAATTAATGACCTAGAATATAGATATATTTCAAAGTCTGGATGTAAAATTCTAAGCATTAATGCTTTCTATATTATCATAGTAGACATCTAATATGCATGATTTATAAACTAAGCAAAACATGTTAGTATAATTGTATATGCATTATAATCTAATGAGTTAGCTACCTTAAATTTTTACTAAAAAAGACAGAGAGAGGGTGGGGAAAAAGAGAGGAAGGAAATAAGGAAGACAAATGAATGTGATTTTATAACTTGAGTCCACTAGTGTCTATTTATCTATTCGTACCATGCTTTCCTTTAAAGATTTGTCCTTTTCAGTAGCAAATAGTTAATATTTATTATTTTTCCAACACAGCATGCCTAGGTTCAAATTCAGCCACTGCAGGTAAGTATAAGCGATAGTGATTCATGGATTTATAACACAACCATACTTATCCACAAAGTGATTTAAAAAGTGACCTAGAGTTGCAACTGACATGAGTACAATATTTATGGAAATGAGCCGTACCTACAAATCTGACAAATCAGTCCTGAAAATGTATCCTTTGTGAAATAAGGTCACACCCATCAGTGAGAGAAGGACAAAAAAAAAAGTCAGAGAAGCCATAAAGAAGTTTAGGCAGGCCCTGAAGCCAAGGAGATGAGCATAATAAATAAATGTAGAAAGCTCGGGGTTTGTAACACAGAATCTACTTGAATTGCAAACAATATATTTGCAGGTACATAATCTAACAGTGTCTGAATCCCTCCAGTCAGTCAAAGCGGGGACTTAAGGGCTTGCTCAGGCCGAGATTCCAAAAGTCAGACTCAGGCTGTAGAAGGGAGGAGACTTGATTCCTGAGGTTGTGGGGCACTGAGTAAAAGTGGGGTCTACAGATAAATAGCTTAAAGAATTAATCCAAAGGGAGTTCAGGCAGAACTGAGCCCAAGACACTGACTCTTCAACCTGAGGCAAGGTAGACAGAACAAAAAGATTCAGAGGGCAGACAGAAGGCAATGCTTCCAGAATATTCCTAGGGAAATGGTTTCCAGAATCGAGGGACTCTTTCAGGGAGTGGTTGGGTTTTAACATACACCTAGATGT
Organism: Micronycteris hirsuta; assembly: GCA_004026765.1. Classification (NCBI taxonomy): domain Eukaryota; kingdom Metazoa; phylum Chordata; class Mammalia; order Chiroptera; family Phyllostomidae; genus Micronycteris; species Micronycteris hirsuta. The sequence goes on from PVJI01005036.1 coordinate 42,971, forward strand.
GTAGGTGTTCTCAGAGGCATAGAGGTCGTTGGACAAACACTCCCACGCAGCCCACTTCATGGTTCCTACATTTGTGTCACTCTCGGAATGAATGAGGGAGAAGGGAAAGGAATGAAAAAATGTAAAGAGAAGTAGGTAAGTTATGAGGACACATTACCTTTCCTCGTAGGTAGAGTCTAGGTGCAGGAAGGCCTCCCTAGGAAAAAGTCTTCTGAGCATTTTTAATTGCAGTGCTTTGCATATGTTATCTAACTTTAACCTCCCAACAAAAACTTTCAGAAACAAGTCGGTCCAGTCACAATAGTTAGGGAAATGGTTGATGTAACATTACATTTTTTACCCCAGAGCCCTTCTTCAAGGGCACACTGCTCCAGGTGCATCAATTAGTTAACCTTTAGACAGCAATATGCTCATCCTAACCCTTATATTGTTCATTCATGCCTTCATATTCATATCCATATATTCATCCATCCATCCATTCATTCATTCATTCATTCAACAAGCATTTCCTGTGGGCCTCCTATGTGGCCTTGGGTGCACAGGGATAAATGGAATAGACAGAGACCTTGCCTTCTTAAAGTAAAAATCTAGTGGTAGAGGACAGACAACATAGATGTAAACAAACAAACATACAATATTATTAAAATAGAGAAAGAATTTGGAACGTTACAAAATGGGTGTTAAATGTAGAATAAAGGGGAAGACCTATTTGGGATGTAAAATAAAGTCCTGTCTGAAAATATAGTATTTAGGCTGAAATTTAAGGATGAAATGAGCCAATGCATAGGAGATCTCTGAGAAAGACACTCAAAGCAAAAGGAACAGGAGTTTCTCATGTTCGAGTTTGGAGAAGGAAGCCCCTGTGAGCTAGAGCCCCTGAGAAGAGAAAGGATGGCTAGAGATGAATTTGAAGATGTAAGTGGGGGCTCATTTAGACAGGGTCTTGAAGACTGTGGAAAACAACTGGGTTCTCAGTGAAATGGAAATCTGTTAACAGGGTAAAACAAGGATAGTGACGTGGTCTGATTTATGTTTAGAAAAACTACTAGGATACGAATGGATCAAAAACTGTGGTATATTTATACCATGGAATACTACACAGCAGAAAAAAGAAGGAGCTCCTACCCTTTGCGACAGCATGGATGGAACTGGAGAACATTATGCTGAGTGAAATAAGCCAGGTGACGAAAGACAAATACCATATGACCTCACCTATAAGTGGAACCAAATCAACAAAACAAACAAATGAGCAAAACAGAACCAAAGACTTGGAAATAAAAAACAAACCGGCAGGGACCAGAGAGGAGGTGGGAGGGGGTTAAGGGAGGTAAGAAGGTGGAGGGTCTAGTTAAAGAACAAGTATAAATGACTGGATACAGACAACAGGGTGGGGATTGGCTATGGGAGGCAGGGCAGGGGAGAGCAACAGCGGGGGTGAGGGGAGGGAATTGGGACAACTGTAATAGAACAACAATTAAAAAAAGAAAAGAAAATGAAAAGACAAAAAACCCCACTAGGATTTCAATGAATGAACTGAGGCACCTGCAAGTGAAAGAGGAAGGAAAGCTCAGAAAAGATGCTATCATACGATTTTCAAGCGAAACATAAGGACGGCTCGGATTGGGAGGGTAACAGCAGAGATGGGCAGAAGTGTGAGTGAGCTGAAAGTTTATTTTGCAAGTAGAAGGTCTAGGACTTACAGGCAGATTAAATGCGGGGATGGGAGACAGAGAGCAGCCATAGGTTTCCAGTTTAAGGAACTGAACAGACATAGACAATGGTGCTGTTGACCAGGATGGCTTAGCTTAGACTTGGAGAGGTTACGGGGAACCAAACCAAACTAGGGTCCAGGTGAGGAGCTCACAAGAGATTGAAAAGTGTCGGAAATAAGAAAGAAAAGATCAGGGAGATGACAGGAAGGAAGCATTTCAAGGAGAAGGAACACCTAACTTTTCCTTTGGATTCCCACTAGACATGTAGTTTTCAAAATGATTAGTTTTGTCAAGTCACTGGTCTTTCCCTCTAACATGATTGAATCATTAATTATAAGTCAAAATTCTGCTTTAGTCTAGCAACAACAAGCGCTGCTCTCCATTGTCCCAATTTATAAAAAATATAATTTAAAAATACCTTTATTACGGCTTTATTCCTCAGTTTACATTAAGCATAAGGGTATCATAGCCATTGAAACTTGCTTGGAAACATAATTACTATAAAACATCCAAGAAGACTTCCTGCCACCCTCCACATTTAAAAAACCATACACAACACATATACCACACATACAATATAGATACGTCCTCAAGTCTACAGAGTTTATTGTAGTAAGGCTACATGGAGAGAAGGTTACATACATATACATACATGCATACATACAAACACATACATAATCTTAAGAACCTGAATTCCTCCTTATTAGAGCAAAATGGCAATGAACATGAATCAAATTAAAATTAGACTGCCATCTTTGGAGTGAGAAGGATTCCTTAGTGTGGAAGAAATACACTTGTTAGCAACCTGACAGGATAATCTGTACAAGAAACTTGTTTAACAGATTTTATTTTCATACCCAGTTACTGCAGATAAAAAGCCATTAAGCAGGAAGGCAGGCAATAGAGAACATGAGAGTGACTCAATATTAATTATACGTTGACTCACTCTCTCAGCATCGGTAAGCCTCATTACCCTCCCCTCCATTTACTGCCTAAGCTGAGGATTGTATTGTAAATGACACCATTCAGAGAAATGACTGCAGCGTGAGGATCATTAAGATTTTTGCACCAAATATAGTATTTTGAAGTTCTAAATGTCAGTATGGCAAAAAAGCCTTGCTCACAGTTAATAAAATGAATACCTCATTTCCCTTTTGACTCTTGAAGTCAGTATCATGTTTATTATTTTGTCCTTACATTCATGGATAAGTCTACCATTAAATCCAGCTTCTTAGCTGCTTAATCTTTTGAAAACATGGTAGGGAGTAAATGCCTAAGTAAAAAGTACATGCTTTTAATTATAATTTTAATTTTAATCAACAATTTCAGAAATAATGGTATGCTAAGCTACCTGTTTCTCCACTCAGTACATACCCAGTTGGAATTCTGCCTAAATTCATGGAACCAGATGCTCCATTGCTAACTTACACTAAATTTGGCATACAGTTTTCTTATCCTCTCCCTGATACACCCACAATCAGTTTCCATAGTACATTATGGAAACCAACAAGTTGCTACCTTCTTTCCCAGTGAAAGTCCCCAAAGTAATTTTCAATTTATTATGGTCCCCCAGCACACTTCTAGCAAAATCCAAATGCATTTCTTCTTACTACACTACTCACCAACCTTTTCTTGCATCATTCTTTTAACTAAAACCTTAGCTTAGCTTTCTTACTTGAACCGGTATGACCTTTTCTCCACACCTAATGTCAAATGGTCTTAGAAGATGTTATTTCACCTGGCTATTCTGAACTAGTCCCTCGGCTTGTCTTAGCATAAATCTGCTATAAATCAGACTCTCGTCCCACTAACTCCAACCCTGAGTCCCCTTTGGGATTTGTAAGGATCACTTCCCAATTTAGTAGGTAAACTGCAAAATTCTTACCTTCTATTTTTTTTTACTGTATTTTTTCCATTACCATTTATCCCCCTTATAACTCTCCACCCCTCCACCCACAATTTATTTATCTGCTGCTACTTTTTTTTTTTCAGGAAAACTTATTTAGCATGGCCTTCTTTATATGGGTATTGATAAGGTTTCTATTAGGTCATATCTTTATCTGTTACTATATAGAACCTTCTCATCTAAGGTTACCAGAGTATTTCTAGGTTCAAATCATTTACTATCCACACTGGTCATTAGAGTCAGTTGGGACAATTTTTAAAGTATAGCCAGGACCCAAACCTGCAATTTAATTCTAGTTGACCTCAAGCATGACCCAGTTGTCGGATACATGTACTGTCAATTACAGATCATGTCATGTGAAATCTATTTTAATGACACGTTCACGTGTAAAAATATTTTGGATTTTGTTAAACCTAAACTTTCATGCACAGTTTGTCAGTTTTTTTCTCCACATTTTTAAAGTCACTTTTAAAAAATGGATTAATAAAATACAGTATATTCAAGTACTGTCAATCCAAAACAACATTTTAGAAGACGTTAACCATGTGGCAGAAAATATCACTTTATCTTCAAGTTGAGTTGCAAAATTGTAACTACTAGATTTTAATAATTTTTTTTAATTTTATTTATTTATTTTTAGACAGAAGGGAAGGGAGAGAGAAAGAGAGGGAAAGAAACATCAACGTGTGGTTGCCTCTCATGTGGCCCGCACTGGGGACTTGGCCTGCAACCCAGGCATGCACCCTGACTGGGAATCGAACCAGCGACCCTTTGGTTCGCAGCCCACGCTCAATCCACTGAACTACACCAGCCAGGGCTTAACTACTAGATTTAAAAATAAAAGAATGGCACACACAGAGAACCAAAGGAAACTTCTCAATTATGACTTTGCATGGAATCAGAGCAAAGAGACAGAGGTTACCAGTATATTTATTCTATGAAACACTCTGCTTATATAATATCAATCTACTGACTTTCCTTGTCTCTCCTTTCTCCTTCCCCTCCTCCTCTTCCTCCCGAAGCTCCTACCTCCCCCTCCTCCTCTCCCTTCCCATGCCCCTACCTCCCCCTCCTCCTCTCCCTTCCCATGCCCCTACCTCCCCCTCCTCCTCTCCCTCCCCATGCCCCTACCTCCCCCTCCTCCTCTCCCTCCCCAACTCCCTATCGTCCCATTCCCCTCTCCCTCTTTCCTCCCAGACCTTGACTCTGCTATTTCCTGTCAGTCTCCTTAAAAGCTCCTCCTTCTTGTCAATCCACTTAACATTAATAGTTCCTGGGACTCTACTATAAGCCTTTTTTCTTTTAATTTAACACATTCTCCTTAGATAATCTTGCTAAAACTACTACTAAGTGCTGACAATGCCTAAATCTATGTCTAGACCTCCAGCTGAAAGACATCTTGCCTACACAGGTGCCTTAAACTCACCAAGGCCACACTGAGCGCATCTTCTGAACAAATCTGCTTCTCCTCTGGACCTCTCAACTTTAACCAGTAGCGTCAGCACCCACCCAGCTGCCCAATACGTAAATCTTGAGGTCATCTTTGACCTCATTCCTTCCCTCACAACTCTTAACCAGTCACCATGACCCAGTGATCCTTTCTACCTCTTAATTTTCAGTTTTCAATCTGTCCACTTCTAGTCATCTCCATGCCCCTTACTGTTTAAGGTGCCTTTATCTACTAACTGTACTTCAAGCTGATTCAAATTGTTCCCCTGCATCCACACTTAACCCTTTCCAGTCCTTACTACACAACGTAATAAAGTAAGCATGTACACATACACACACATAATCAGCTTGTGAAAACTGAAATCCAAATAAGGTCTATACCTGAGTTAATAACATTGTAATAACATACATTTCCTGGTTTTTACACTACCCCATGGTTATGTAACATATTGTCACTAGGGGAAACTGGGTAAAAGGTACAGGAACAAGCTCCATACCATTTTTGCAAATACTTGTGACTCTTAAACCATTTCACAATTAAAAATTATTTTTAAAAATACAATTCTAATTATACTTTCTGATTTCAGCTCCACCCCTTCCTAAAACTCTTAAATAACTTCCCTTAAATAAGATCAACATCTTGACATTGGCTTTCAAAAACCCACTCAAGTTCTGGTCTACCTCATGTTTCATTTTCTTTTTTGGACTTGTACTACAACTGTACTAGTCTCCTTTGGACACTCGCTCTTGCTTAAAAATCTCCAAATAAGAAACTCCCTCCGGTTAAAACAGTTTTCTCAAATTGATTTGGGGCTCCCTATCTGCCTGTTCGTCAGATCTCTGCCGAGCGTCTGTTCACCGGGGAAGTTTTCCCCAGCCATTCGTTACTGACCCATCCCTTCGAACCAGATAATTCACCACCTCTTTCAGTTCCCACAGCAGCCTTTACCTCTCTTTGTATAAAATTCACCTTGAACTTCCTTGTTCAATACCTGCCCTCACCCAAATAATCTATAAACCCAACAGAGTCAAGGAATTGATGTCTAGCAAAAAAATACTTGATGAGTAAATGAATGAGTAAATTTTCTAAATTGCTGCTAAAATCCAAATTTTTCATCAATTACATCATTCCCAAAGGAGTTTCTGAACTACATATATGTTGGGATATTGAGTCATTCTACTTCTCTATAATTAGCAATACTTTTATGATTGTTTATGAAACAAGATTTTAGGATGGTAGTACCATATATTACAGACTCTGGGGGAAATGGCATGCCATTCCAGTTGGTAGATAAGACCAGAGTGTAGTTCAGAAATATAACTATGATGTTATCTTAATATCTAGTAAAGGAAATGAATTCAAATACATATTTCTGTTCTAGAAATAGCTCTTTAGGAAGTGTAAAGATTTATATTCAATTAAGTACATGACAAAAGAGGAATTACAAAAGGCTGTAGTTCTATTATTTTCTCCACTAGTATCTTGCCATATATGCTTAATTTGTCATATTCACGGGCAGCTTACAGTAACACAGGGTGCTCAGTCTCCTTGCAAAGTATTTTCAAGTCTACTGTACCTCACAATGAAAACTCCATTATTCCAACAATCCGAAGATTTCCCAGTACAAGAAATCACCACATAGAGATCCAACCCCTGCTTATAAAACTGAGGAAGCTGACAAGATCAATCAATTAACTCCACACCCAGGATCAGAACGCAGGTTGCGTGGAACTTAGGTGAGAAAATCATGCCTGCGTTAGCACACAGATTTGAGAATTTTCAACAAGTGTATCAATTTGAAAATATTTCCATCTGGTATATTAAACTCACAGTTCCTTTTTATTGAAGCGTCTAAAAAATAAATAATTATTAAGTGTAGAAGCAATAAGAATGCAATTAAGATTTTTGATAATGGCCAATGTAAGAAACAATTGAACACCATTAAAATTCTGAATTGAGTTTTGAGATCTTTAAGACTTTGAGCTCTTAAGTTTTATTTTCTTATGAGTTCACTTCAAATTAGATTCTAAATGAAGGAGTAGGGAGATAGAAGTCTTGGAAAGCTTTATGTCAGGATCCAGGAATGAATTCATTAGAAAGAAAACAGCTATGACACTGCTGATTTTTTTCTTATTCAAGTTAATGTTCTAACAATGTGCTGTCTCTTTCACTTTTTCAATAGTAATTTTTTCACAGAAGACATAATCCATATCTAATCTACCCATTTATGCAGTAATTTTTTTTAGTCTGTGAATTATTGTTGATCAAAATTCACATGAGTGAGATTTAATATCCTCCCTTTGATATTAAAATTACGCGTAGAGGATAAGTAAATAAAGAACTAGGCCATCTCTTTTTCATATTAGCTATGCTAAGGTATTAGAAACCAGTGCTCTTCACACTCTTGCCCAGAAAGCCAGGCAGCAAATACTCTCATGGCAGCAGCCCAGCAGGGTGGCTTTAGGAAGACGGTTTGAGTCTCTTTTCTGCTCCTTCCTTACTTTTTGGCCATGAGCTCATAACCTCAGTGAGTCTTGGTGATCTCAGCTGTAAAATGAGCATGAAAATAACACCTCTTTCTAGGGTTTTTGAGAAGCTCTCACTTCAGTAAATAAGATAATATTATAGTTTAGGTACTACTGGAAGTATGGAAGCTGTAAGTCCAGAGCTGATGGCAGTAATCACCAAAACGCAGTGGCAGTAGATGAAGGGCAGCAAGAGGAAAGGTGCTCTACTTTGTAAGAGTGGAAGTCTCCTTGGAAGGCCAGGCTGTAGCTGGTATGTTGGCTGGAGGGCTTGGTGTAGACAAGCCAGGAGCTCAGTGGTAACAGGATGTTGTTTTTCCCACCTGTAGGCAGATGCTATTCAGGCAACTAAGAACATTTGCACTCTGACCATACCACTGTGGATTTCTGTTGGAAGAGGATTTATCCATATAAAAGAGGGAGAGATAACTGAAGTAACCATGCACTCTCCTATGTCTCAGATTTTATTGTAAGGTTCCTCTGGACAGGTTCAAATGCAGACAAGGAAGCTCCAGCCCACAGACTAGAATTTGGTAGAGCCAGGTGAGTATCCACCCATCTGCCTTTTAAACATACAAGTTCCTTAAATTATATACATGCAGATGTCTCTGGGCCACAGATGGAGAAACACTTTTCTAGGTCGTCTGTACTCTGTCTCTGTATGAAATCAAACTGGCAGAGAGTTCTGTCTCTCACAGAATTACTGTAGTTTCCCCAATGACATGGCCTCAAAAAACTACATTTTAATAATAAACCTGGAGCTTTCAGGAAGAGGTGACATAAGAAACAGCCTTATGACGCCAGCATTTGTAACACGTAAGAAGTTGACTGTGTCAGGTTTCTTAATGTCTCTTCACTAAGCTTATTAAATAGATCTTTTACTATAAATTGCCTTAACATTTAAATTTAAAAGTAGATAAGATATAAAAATACATATTTAAGTTATACGTTTTCTATACTATATGTGTTTATATACATAAATATATAATGTGTGTACATGAGTGTATATAAAACTCGATATATATCTCAAATCATTCTGCCAGCTGCCTCTGAAAACCAGGAACCTCTCTGCCTTAGGGTAGGTCCAAACCCAGATGAGCCAAAGTGGAAATTAGAAGAAATGGCGGAAGGTTTCCCCCTTGAATTTAAAAGGACCTATTTCTAACACACCCCTATGCAAGAGAGCTTCAGCTCAATTTTTTCACTTCGAACCCACACATAAAGTTCACAGGCAATTTTGATTTTTGTTTATTTCTTGGGTTAAGGGGGGATGGTGGAAAAGTGGGTCCTCTTAAGCTAAATGAAATACTTATTATATATTTGATCAAATAATCATTTCTTGGGAAAACTTATTACAGACTAAATGTATATAAGGCATTATTTTGACATAAAAATTCTGCCAGATCTATCTCTTCTTCCCAACCACACATGAAAATAATGTCAAAGTCTTTTGAGAAAGCCTGCACAGAGTGTGACAGCGTCTAAATACTTAGCTGAGCCTTTCTTCTCTTCCACACCTAGTAGGTGCTCAGTGAAAGTTGTTTGAATGAAAAAGCAGTGAAGAATCACATGCAATGAACAGCCACCAGGAGACTGACAATTGGTGTTATAATGTTCATTTTAAAACAAATAAACTGTACTGGATCCTTCCACACTTATCTCCCACTTTAAAAGGTTACATAACGCAAATGTTGCATGAACCATGATTTATAGGTCAATTTTGACAAAAACAGAGAAGTCACTTGTAGTACTGTCATATGGAGTTTGTTGCGTGAGCTTTTATATTTTATATGTGCAAAAATAATTAGAATTCTGATGAAAGGAAAAGAAATAAAACATTAACATAGCTTGGAACAGGAATGCAACTGACTATACTTTTTTGGCCTATATCACCCACTCAATTTCCTGGTAAAACACTAAAAATAAAGGCTATTAAATAGCGATAAATTGAACGTACATTCTACTTGAGGGAATAAAGCTGTACAGAATACAAGCGAGTTTTATTAAACTCCAAATATTTATCATACAGGATTTTTTAAAGATTTTATTTATCTATTTTTGGAAAGGAGGGAGAAAGGGAGAGAAACATCAATGTGTGGTTGCTTCTCATGCACCCCCCACTGGGAACGTGGCCCATGACCCAGGCATGTGCCCTGACTGGGAATCGAACTAGCAACCCATTCGTTTGCAGGCCGGCACTTAATCCACTGAGCCACACCAGCCAGGGCTCATATGGCATATTTTTAAACAATAAATTGTCAAAGCATTTAATCCTTTTGGGGGATGATTGATGTTTTGGTAGATTTTTCCAGTCTCTTAAACACTTACATATCATGGTTTCTGTTTAATTTGTTTCCTTGATAACATTAGCCTCCTTTCTACTTTTGATCCTCAAGCATCAAAGGATGTTTTGAAGTACAATTGGAAGCATCCAGAATTATTTCATATCTGAATTAACCTTTCAAACAAATAAAGCAAACATTTTTTGTAGATTTCATTCTTTTCAAACATTCTGAGGAAGGTTCAGAATTTTGCCCTAAAAAACAGTTAGTCTCTCACCTTTGCTAGCATAACAATGAGCTAATTTTTTCTTTCCTGAAGAACAAAGAGGCAAGATCATTTTTATAGTTTTGGAGTAAAAATAACTACACAACAATGAATATGGTAGGTTGTCTCATCAACTATCCAATTCATTTGAGAACGCTGCACAGAAACTTGAAGAATGTCATTTCTATAAATACACAGCTCATCCCTCATATCCCAAGTGTCACTGCAGGAAAGAGAGGAGTTACATCTTATCCCTGCACTGGAGACCCTACATGCTGGGAGGCAAGACTCACGTAATATTTCCACTGTTTGCAAAACTGTGGGTCCACGGAGGCCCATGAGTGTCATTTGACTCACAGCTGGCCTGCAATGCCATTTTCAAAGGATGAAATAAATCCCTGGTCAGGTGTCTCAGTTGGTTGGAGTGTTGCCCCACACACCAAAAGGTTTCAGGTTCGATTCCCAGTCAGGGCACATGTCCAGGTTGCAGGTTCAACCCCTGGTCCAGGAGCATATAGGAAGCAACCATCAGTGTTTCTCTCTCACTTCAATCCCTCTCTCTCCCACCTTCTTCTCTCTCCAAATATCAATAAACATATCCTCAGGTGAGGATTTTAAAAATGGAACGAAATAAAGGAAAGGAAGTGAGAAAAACTTTAGACAATGTCTTAAAGGCATGTATATCACATTTAAAAAACTAGGCTTCATGATTTTTTTGAACAATGAGTATGGTTGGCATTGTTTTCAGCAATCAAGGGTCAGCTGAAACTTATCATGAGCTACTTCCCTTGGAAGAGGCATGTGTTATCTAATTCATTCCAGTTCCTCAACCTGGTCCACTGGACTAATATGTAGATCCTCCCTGAGCCCTGCAGGCACCTAACTAGGCACCCTATTTCTTCATGATGTGGTAAGTGCTACGTCTGGGATACTAATGGGGAGAGAGTGGTCTGGGACAATGAAGCTCACCTCTGGCTAACGTTATAGTCACTTACTAAGCTTTAAAAAAATAACAATTCCGGGGCCCTACCCTAGACCAGTCCACTCCAAATCTCTGGCAGTGGGGTCTAGGCATTAATATTTTTAACATTCCCCAGGGGTTTTCAGCCCACAGTTAAGAACCTCCGGTCTAGAACAAGGGTCTTCAGATTTTGGCTCACATTTCCCCTAAAATAATTTTTTTAAACTACGTGCCTTAATTCACATTTTTAAATTGGTACCCCAAATTTTTGTCATAGTTTAAAGAGTTGCAGTGAATATAGTTTCTTGAAAGGAGTTAATGTGGACATTTTAAAATAAAACTATTGTATCACTTTTTTATTGCCCCCTATTATCCATTTTTAAAAGTGCATGAATAAGTTCTTATACCTCAGAAATTTCCTATCACTCCTATTTGTTTTTTATGAAAATATATTTGTTTTCTTATCCCCCCACAGAATGTATTTTTATGCTTGAAAGTCTTTTATTGATCACTCTTCATGTACATTCCCAGGCAGATCAATTTTAGAAAAGAATACACATAAAAATTTTGAATTCTAAATATACATATTGAATTTGAAAAGCTGGTTTCTTGACATATATCCACACTCCTGTATCTTTTGTCTTAGCCTTATATTTCCCAGAAAATAGCCCGAGGAAAGAGCTTGTATGAAGATAGTTTCTTTGGAGAATTGGTCCTAAGAAACAGAAGAAGGAATAGAGAAGGAAAGGGGAGGGAGCCAACTCAAACAATCATTGACTTAGTAACTGCAGTGGGCAATGGGGTTCAATGTCAATGGGAACCCTCCACAGAGCCATGGAGAAGCTGCATCAGGACCATCTGAGGGAGACACAGAAGAAAATATTTCTATACTGACACTCACCTCGCACTGGTCTAGGACTCTTCATCACCACCAGTGATTCTCACCTACTTCCAGGCTCACACACATAGGCAGACCTCAGAAGTGGAGTGAGGTAGAGAAGAAGGGAGGCGCGGTGCAGCTGAGACATGGTGCTATCAGGTCACGCCTGTGCACCGTTGGTTGTTGCAAAAATGGATAATGGTAAAAAAAAAAAAAAAAAAAGAAAGTGTGTGAAGATGGACACAGAGCTATCTAATGTTCTCTTGTAAATTCTTGGAGTTTCCTCACCGTCCCAATTGAAGACCACTACTACAGGAGAACCAGGAAAACCTTTAAGAAGGTGATGCCGGATATAAGCCTTAAAAGGAAGCAAAATATTGCCAGCAACGTGGAGAAAGGTTGTTTCAGACAAAGGGAATAATGTGCCCAGAGTTATGGGACATTAAACAGAATGATACAGCTCGTTAGCGAAAGTGTACATCAAGCGATACGGGAGAGATGGAGGAAGGAACTAAGCCATACAGGACTATTTATGTCATGCTAAAGAACTGTTTCTTTATTATGAACGTTGTGGAGAGACATTGGAACCTTTTAGGTAGGGGGGGTCTCATAGTCAAAGGAAAAGATAATTTGTCATAAGATAATTAAGGCCTAGACCCCGATTGAACCTATAGTGATGGATAGTAGAGAGGATGCTGAAGAAAACCTCAGGCAAGGAAGCCACAGACATTCCTAACAGTCATATGGGGTAGAAGGGAGACGAGGTTGAGGATGACTCACAGGCTTCTGACTTGGACAATTGAGTTGATGACTAAGTAGTATAAATACATGCAGTGATTTACTCGAGTTTTAAACAATCTAGGTCTCCAATTTCCCTGTTGTTTCCTATGAGTCAGACCATCTGAGCAAAACCATCTTAGTGGTCAGTCCTTGAAGGCCCACCTGAGAATCACCCCCTCCTTGAGTCTCTTCTACTTGCACCCAAAGACATGGGGTCTCTCCAACCTCCACAACAAGGGGGAGAAATCTATAATGCATCCAGAAAGGCCTATATCTTGATGTTGTTCGGAGCCCTGGTCACACAGAACACAATAGAACTAGTTTTCCACAGTTACGAACCAAGGTGACCCTTCCTTCAGAACTAGGGAAGTGATCACAACTGAGTCAGTAACCGAATCCAGGTGAAAGGAAAGAGAGATTGGAGAGGATTCAGGCACATGGCTACCAAAAGGCACTAAATTCAAAATGCCATGCTGGCAAACTAAAATATATGCATGGCTCAAATATGGCTCATAGTTCTCCAGTTGGCATTATTTGCAGGTAGAAATTATGGAGACCTTTATCATGTCTCTCTCCCACATGACCTGCCTGACTTTCTCACCTGACTGCCTTTGAAAGTAGCCCTCAGTGAAAGAGATTTGTCACTGAATTAGACTTCCAGATTTTTGCCAGCAGATGTTTAAGCATATTCTTGTTTATATTTTCTGCTGTGTTTTCCTGTTTTGAAGATAACTGTAAAGATAGTAAGATGCTGAGTGTGAAAGTATGTCAAAAGCCACAGAGTGCCTACACAGGTGCAAGGTCAAGATCATCATGATAACCGTGAAATCACCTGAAAAATCCACCAAGACTCTGCTACCCTAAAATGTGGGAGGCAAGATGGCTTCTTGGAGGTCATCACTACCAGCAACTAAGAACAGCTCTCAATAAAATATATTTATTTTTATTACATTAGCATAAGCTTTCATCAAATTAAAGACTTTGCTTCTTAATCCATGCCTACTAGCACTAAGCTGGAGACATGAATTTTGAAATTTTACTGTTCTTTTTTTTACATACTCTCTTACTAAATAAGCAACAAAAGCTAAATTCTAATTATCACATATTTAATTTCAATTACTGCAAATGTAGAGTATATTCCCACAGCAATTGAAAGTATGATTTTTATGGCTGTTTCAGACCCTGGAAAACTAGATGCATTTGATGTGTAACTCTCTGTCCCCCACTGTGTAAGGTAACAGGCCTTTCAGCTCAGACGCCACAGCTTGGGGACCACGTTGCTTCCATGACTTCTACACATTGTTTATTTCTTCCCTGACTTTGCAAAATTGGAGGTAAAAGCTTGAATGGCTTTCCTTTCCCAAAGCAATACCACAAATTCAGAGTAGATGAAGTAACTCATGACAACAGACAGTAAATGTAAATTCAGATAATTTGAATGTCCCACACAAAGATACGGATAAAAATAATGAACTTTTAAAAAATATTAAAATAGCTTTTGATTTCCATGCAAAGTGATCTTAGAGTTCAAATGTGAAAACAGTATACATGTAACTTCAAACTTAACTGAAATTAAATTAGGGAATTGGAAAAGAAAGAGAGTCACTTTTTAAAATGTAAATTTATTTTCAAGATAAATGTCATGCCATTATTGTAAATGGAATACTTGTATTGCCTTTCAGAAAAGGAAAATGTAAAAATTAAACAGAATGAAATCTTTAAAAAAATTAGGCAGGAAATTGACATTCATGCTCATAATTCTAACCAGGCTTCTTTAGTATCATAAAAATTTTTAATTTGTTAAAGCAAAGAAAAAATTTAAATGCCAATATTTTAAAAGCCATATGAAGAATGTGTAAGTTGACTTATATGGTGTGAAAATGAAATAAGTTAAAATGCATAAAATACCTGGGGTCAGATGTAAACTCAGTGGAGAGCTTTTTTTGTGATAGAACTAAATGAGCACAATAAATGTTTTTGAATTGTTTTGCCCAAGAGATCAGAAAGAGCAATGATATGCAAACTAGATTGGTTACTACACAGCAACTTAATTCTTTAATGAAGGCTTTTGGGAGTTTCCCTATTTTTTTTCTATCTATAAGGAAACAAAGAGATAATAGGACAAATTGAGGTTAAAACCATACTGTTTTTATAGGTTGATGCTGTGCTGTAATTAATTTAAAAAAATTGCATACACAAAGTCTTCATATATGACTGCTTACAATTCAGAGAGATCCACAAATTGGTAAATAAGAACAAAGTCTACAGCGTTCTGGCATTTGGGGGTCAAAGGCATGAGGACTATCTGTGCTATCAAGGCCTACCCAGCAAACGTGCATCAACCTCCCTCCATCCTCATTCTCATCAATACAGACAGGCAATCAAGAATCACTTCTATAACAAGGCTTAAGAGCAAGACACACACATACACATGCACAGCATTTCAGAGACACAGAAATTACCTAAAATAATATTAATAATACAAATCATAATGCCATTGAATTTGTATCCACAGAAAAGAAAGTCAAAAGGATATTGCAAAGACAAAAATCTAAGCGAATGCAATGAAGAAAAGATAATCAGAGAACAAGGAGAATTTTTTGGCAATTAAATATAGCAGTCAAGCGTCTGATTGAAATGACCATAGCATGTTTCCAACTGGAGTTGGGATGGGAAAAGCATGCAAGGAGATGTTATTCTTCATTATAAATTCTTCTGTTCTTACTGATTTGGTAAACCCTATACATGAATAAAATACTAACATTTATTTTTAAAGAACAAAGTTAAACACTGTGGTAGAATTTTATGATTTCACACAACTATCTGACTTAGGTTATTGATCACTAGCTGTAGTTTAACAGGTTGGGTTTGTTACTCATTGCACAGAGGAAGAATGCACACCCCATAGTCCTGTGAGGTGTGTCAGTAAGCTAGTGTTAGAAAGAACATTTTATAGCATTTGGGATTTTCTTAGATAATTTTGCAGAGGTGCTAAGGAAATGGAGGTTCATCTGAGATTGAATGTTGTCAGAAAGCAAGGGCAATTCCATTGCTGGATATTGCAATAAATCTTACCTACACATTAGAGTAAGCCTACAGTTGCAATTGATAGAGAAGCCACAGTCATACATGAATGAAAGAGGGAAATACCTAGCATTTTGTTGCTTTCACAGTGACCCAGTCTGAAATAGTCTATGAGATTGTTTATGTCCCACAGGGGAACCACAGGGCTTAGTTTTAAAGTGTGAGATTAGTTTGTAAGAACTTTGAAGTCTAGCTATGATCATCAGTTTTGGATGGCATGGGCTACTTTTTTCTTTTTCTTTCTTAAAAGAAAACCGAGAATAATATATCCAGTAATGATTATCCATAACTTATCATTTTGATTTACATGAATTAAGTTATTACACGTGAGTGAGTTTCCACTCAGGAAATGATGATTTCCTTGGTGATCAGAGACCGAATCTTAATTATATGTGTATGCCCATAAGAATTAATGCAGATAGGTAAAGGTCTTTTCTCTTCCCAAAGAGGTTAAGAAATTGCTTAACATCACCCAGCTGTCACCCGGCAGAATCAGGATGGGAACTGGTGTTTGAACAGAAGCCTCTTGGTGCTATGCTGTAAATGTCTACAAGTGACATCCCGGTAAGATGAATGCCTCACTCTTGTGTGGGAGAAGGTCATGCTGCACAATTTCAATTTGTTCCACTATATGCCTTTTACACGAGTTTTGCCCTTTGCTACACTTGCAGGAAGGTGGGCCTCTAAGGACTGAGTCCTATGGCTTTATAGTTATACCAGAGGGACTCCAGAAAAAGATTACAGCATGAACTGCCAAGTGCCATCCTCATGTGATAGGGAGCACCGTGTCTGTTCCTAGGCTAGGAGCAACAGATGTTTCTAAAGTTGCTGCCAAAATGTTCGGTGAGAAGATGACACTAGAGGGAGAGCAGAAGGTACAGCAGACGCACGTACAAAACCAGGAGCAGAGGGACGAGACGGTGAGGGCCTCCCCTTGAGGCCTCGTGCCAACAATCACCATCATGGAGAACACTAAGTACAATAAGTTAGCAGTGCTCCTTAACACTGTGTCATCAAGTCCATATCGATCTAGCCACTAATGGTACCAGTGAGAAAATTAATGGGATATCTTACTGTGTAAGACCATCCATGAATCCAACAAATGCCGAGGGAGTGGCCATGTGGATGATGCACAAATGAGTGATGAGAATTGCAAATGAATATCCCTATCCTGAAAGAGTTTTGAATGTATAAGGGCACCAATCTTAATGTCACATTACCTGTGACATTATCATAGGTTTTTATCCTAGCTGTCATTCAGTAAGTATGTTTAACATGGGAAAAATACTTAACATTTCAAATCCTCAATTTCATCATTTATAAAATGGGAGAAAAAATAATACCTTCCGCAGAAGTTTGTTGGGAGAATTAAGTGAGATAAGACATAAAATGCTCTCAGCTGAGTGTGGAACTCAATGAGTGTTATCTATTATTATTTGTAATGAACTTCTTCCTTACTGTTGTTATTTAATTAGAGATTATTTGAATACGCTCCTATGTGGAGGGTGGAAAAGGAATGTGGCCTCAAATTTATGACTAAATCTATTAGCAAAAATGGTATATAATAACTTGCTCCATCAAAGGCCATTTTCAACTATTAAAGAAAAATTATTCATGCCTGTGAAAGGGAGAATAATCGCTCCCCAAAGATGTTTACTTTACTTACAAAATAAGCTGGAAATATATTTTGTTACATGGCAAACAGGACTTGCAGATGTTACTAAGGGTATGGATCTGGAGATGAAGATCACTTTGGAATATCCCACTTGGGTCCAATGTAATCACAAGGGTCCCCATACGTACGTAAGAGGCGACCGAAGC
Organism: Micronycteris hirsuta; assembly: GCA_004026765.1. Taxonomy (NCBI): domain Eukaryota; kingdom Metazoa; phylum Chordata; class Mammalia; order Chiroptera; family Phyllostomidae; genus Micronycteris; species Micronycteris hirsuta. The sequence goes on from PVJI01005036.1 coordinate 60,637, forward strand.
ACAGAGTGATGCAATGTAAGAAAAGACTGGATGGGCCATTGCTGGCTTTGAAGGTGGAATAGAGTCAAAAGCCACTGAATGCGGTCAGTCCTCAGAAACTGGAAAAGACCAGGAAGCGGACAAGCTTTCTCCTAGAGCTTCCAGAAAGGAGCCCAGCTTTGCCTACTTCATTTTAGCCCAGTAAGACCCTCATCAGACTTCTAACCTACAGAACTATAAGATAATAAATCTGTATTGTTAGGCCACTATGTTAATAATTTGTGAGAGCACTAATAGGAAATTACTAAAATGTTTCTTGGCTTGATTTGCAAAATGACTAAGAGTCATTTAGTACAGGTGTAGCATTTTTGCTCATAAAAAATCACTAGCAGTTCAGTAAAGATTTTGCCTGGTCTATTAGGTATCTATGTCCAATCTACCAAGTTTGTTACAGAAATTTAAACCATGGAACATTATACCTGATGGGCATTGCTAACCACCTACTACAAACTTCTCACTACATGCTTGGGAACTTCCTTGAATTTACAGAGATGGCAACCAACCAACAAAGAGGGACAAGAAGATGCAGTGGGAAATTTATCTGAATCTGTTTCAAAGGATGGCAGAGAAGAAAAAAAATTGTATACGGCACCCCCAGAAAATAGTGGTATATGTAAATGTTGACTTCAGGACTTTAAACACCCTTTTGTACACACTTTCCCATGTATTGTGATTTTAGCAATACTGGAAAAATCTGAATCTCTACCCCTTCAGCAACCTGATCCCTCCTGATACTTAAATAGTTCAGCGTTGTTTAGCTTAAGGTAATTTTCTCTATTTAAAATAGAAGTAATCTGAGAAGAGGTGCATAAACTCACCACTTTATTATTTGCATTAAGATATAAATAAGGTTCTCAGTTCTGGAGGGTAAGTTCCACTACTCTGTTCCACAACTTTCATAAAAATAAAAAGGCTCCAAACTTTTTTTCAAAGGTTAAAAAAAAACCTTTAACAAACCTTCCAAAGGAAACTTGTTTCAGTTAGGCCTTAGTGAAAAATATATGTGGACTTCTCCAACACTTGGGACCTGTATTCATTTGTAAACTTTGATGTCCAAGTTCATGATTATTCCTTCCCTTTAATAGTTTCCTACCTGTAAATGGATACTTTCTTCTCTATGGATGGACATAAATTACAACTATAATTCAGTCAATAAAAATCCAAAAATATTATTTAAAAGCCCCTCTAAATTTAACTTAAAGTGTCTTTTTTAAAAATTTTAAAATACATCAACATGAACTTACTATAAAATGGAATGATATGCCTTGTGGTGAAGTTAAAATCATCATTATATTTTTAGGCCATGTCATTATATTTTTAGAGAGATCATCTTGGAATAATGTCCAAAATCAAAACAGGAAATAAACAGGGTCATTTAACTAGAGTAGAAAGTGGTTCTACAGTTTTTTGGTTTTTCCAAAACATTCTCTATCAAAATATGAGCTTTCTGAGACTAATTAATAACTCATTTTCCTTGATATGCATATTTAACTGTACTCATGTCTATACCATGAATCTAAAATTTTTATTTTTGATACTCCAGATTTTTTTCAAGATGTAATTTTGCATTCTAGATAATCAGTAAGACTTATCTAAATATTTTAAAAATTATGATTTATAAAATGAATTTATATTTTCAGGCAAAAGTACAAGAGTGAAAATTACAAAACTAGACAACATTTAAAGATTATAAATACTTTCTTTCATTTTCTATCACTCACTAAAAATTTAATTTAATTTTACTTTACCTAAGACATAAGTTGGTATAAGTGACCCATGCTAATGAAAAGGTCAGCATGCCCTCTATGTTAAAAATAGTATGGATTTTGCAAGTGAGCTTGCAAAAGTAACCTTGAGCAAAGTAACCCATATTCAATTCTAAGGCATAGCTTAGGATTTCAAATAATTTTCTTTTTATTTTATCTAAAATGTAGTAGCCACACATTCAGTTACTAAGAGACCAGTTTCCAAAATAATTTGAAGCTTATCATTCAGAAGCAACAACATGCTACTGCTTCTTCCATCAATTAACCTAGCTTGTCCATGCAACGATGCTGTAACTTTAAGGCAAGCTAAACCATACGTGAGCACGACAGATTCAGTCATTTACTACAGATGCCATAGAACCCCGGGCAGAGGCAAGCGGTAGCCTACAGAGGGCAGAAGCAAGCGGTAGCCTACAGAGGGCAGAAACAAGAATCAGATCTGAGTTCTAGTCGAGAGACTATCTTTAGGCGAGTTGCTTCCCTTTTCTGAGTCTTCAAATCCTCATTTAAAGGCTGATGCTAATAATAATACTTATCTCATGGGGTTAGAGTAAAAATTATAGAGAAAAAGCCATGTAAAACATTTAGTACAGTTTGACACAGATAAAAGTGCTCAATAAAAGTTCTCTGTAATGATAACAAACAGAGCTATTGTTAGCATCTGTAACGCTTCCTTGAGAACTTCAGCTACGTTAGAAACTCCCTGAATATAAACATCACTTTCAGAATCCCACTGTTGGCTGGAAGCTTCCCCATATGGAAACAGTCAATTAACACATATTTTGTATGTTATATGTGTTATATACTGTACCCTTAACCACAGAGTAAGCTAGAGGAAAGAAAATGTTATCAAGAAAATTGTGAAAGAGAAAAAACATGTTCATATATTTTACATATTTATGACATACTTAGCTTTTTCTTAATTTTTTGGTATTTCTAGGTGACATGATTGATCTGCAATTGTCACATATCTCCAAATTGTCAAATTTGCCAAGAATCATTAACTTTTGGCAAGTTGCCAAAATTTTTCCCTATATATTGAAAGAAATCTACGTGTAAGCAGACCAACATAGTTCAAACCCATGTCGTTCAAAGGTCAACTGTACTTCCCATCCTGTCGCCCAAAACCTACGACACCTACAATGAGCGGTCATTGAGCTTTTAAAGAAAAGGCCCCAGTGATAAAGACATCACTACTTTAAGAGGCAGCCCACTGTCAGCCACGAAAGTTAGGGCGGTTATTGAAAATTCACTGAGATCTCCATAAAAAGAAGCATGCAGATGTTCCTGATTCATTTTAGAAATATAATTATATCTAAGAAAGTAACTTGAAAACACAGCCGTATCTCATCTTCCCTCCACTGAGAGCTGCTACAGGTGCCATTTAAGGAATCAGTAAGGTACTTTATATGACCCAGAGTCCTGGTACAAAGCTATCAAGACTTGGTTCTGCTACAGCAAAGCAGCGCCTCCATTAGAACCCGGTCTTGTCTCCTTTATCTATAAAATGGAAAGAATAACACCAGCTAGTTTCTAATTGTTAAGAAAATGACATGATATTATGCATGTAAAATGCTTAGCACACAGTACCAGGACATAGGAAACATTCAACAAATGGCAGCAAGCACTAGCAATCAAAATGCAGGAGGTCCCAGCAACATGCTCAGAACAAAGTGTACATTCCAAAAACATAATTATTACTCATTAGGCCATTTGTTTCACTATCCCAAACCCCAATTATTACAGCTCAACAAGTACTAACATATTAAGAGCAAGGAAATTGGTTAAAATGATGACACAGGAGAACAGGAATACAACACCATACAGACCTTCTGGGTAAGAAGAAAAATTTCACTATAGCAGGACAACAGAAGTGTGATGGGACCCACTGCATAATCAGATCTTTGGCTGCTTTACAACAGAGAGAAAGACACATACTGTGTTCGAGTAGTCCAGGTTGTCTATAATTAGGACACGGGGCACCCAAGGCTGGGAAATTTCATGAGGTCTTTCATTAGTCATTAGAGGACAGAAATATTAGTTCTTCAAAACCAGCTCCATAATAATGGGGAGCGGAACAAAGAGCCACACGTAGGTTAATTCAAGCAAGTGAGCTGTCAAGTATGCTTCTCCACTCTTTCTCAGACCTACCCACTCTCTTCCCTTTATGATTGCACAGCCTCCACCATCCCTGCAACCTCATGCCTTCAGTAACTTACCGGATCCCCCAGCCCCCTGTCCTTACTCATCCTCTGCCAAGATGCTAGATGGTGGGACAATCTTCCTCAGTAGCAATTCCACCAAGCCACTGTCTAGCTTAGGAATTTCTCGTAGGTCCATTTCTCATCTTATTGGATCTCATCTCCTTGGTCTGGCCTTCCAGGGTCTCTTCCATCGTTTCCCACTGGCCTTGCACTATTCTCGCAATCAGTCAGTTTCCGTGTTCCTTCTTCCAAGGCTAGCTCGGAATTTAATTTCTGCAAGAACTACTGCGTAAACCTTTTACCGTTCACCCTCTCACCTTCGGCTTTTCTGCATTCTGTTTGCATCGTGTAACATCCCCGTCCTTTTATGTGGCTTTAATCCTCATGATGCACAAATATGGTTTATCCTAAATGTATAGGAATGCCCTTTCAGGACTAGCCCATGGACTTCATGTTGTGCACCAGTCTGGCAGGCAGTGACTTGAGGGACTGAAGAGTTCCAATTCTCTGTGGGGTTTGTAATAACATTCCACGTTTTCTGAGTGAGCCTAAAATCACCCATGTTCTCGGTCTGCTTTCTCTTCTGCAGGAGGCAGACAACACGTGGTTGAAACAATTCAGAGGTGCAGACAGCCTTTATGCCCTGACATTTGTTATTTAATCTAAACCTCAAAAAATCATCCAAATTACCTACTTCTCCCAGTTAGCCATCAATTGACACAGGTGAGAAAGAACTCCAGATCTGTTACGTACGAGCCAGGTACTCCCCACTCCTTCTACCGCACCCGAGCTTCCCCCACTACAGTGCAGCTCCCTCCTCCTCCAGCCCATAAATCTGCTCAGCCTTTTTGGCCACCAAAAGACTTGCCTTGACTTTCTTTTGCTACTATTTACCCAACTCTTCTCTGTATTTGCACTCACAACTCTTAAAAAGGAATTTTGGTAGCACTTTATTATTCTTATAAGTTAATTTCAAACATTAATTTTATTAGGATTGAACTTCTATGCCTTACCTTTCCCCATTCTGGATACAAATAACAGGGGCCACTAAGCTCTCTTCTCTCTCACATTCTCTCAAATTTGATTTTTCATAATTTTTAAAGTAATGCTAATTATAATATCTCCCATTCTTTAAATGTATGCTTCTCTGTACTTTGCACACAGTCTACCAGTAAATATTCACTGAATGAGTCAAAACAAATATTCAGAGAAGTTTTAGTTTCCATGAACCTAGCAGTAATAAACACATTTTAGTGGTAAATCCTTAAACACTGAATTTAATTGCCCATGTACTTCAGCTCTAAGTCATTTGTGGAAACAAATAAAATGTTTCAGTATGTTTCATCGAATCTTTCAATCTATTTCAGTTACTATTCAATTGGAAAGAGTAACGCAGTCAAAAGTAAATAAACCCTTTAAATTTGCCTCTTCCTTTATTCTCGGGAAAATCAGAATATTTTACATGTTAATGACCCTCTAGAGCACCAACTGGACTTCTTCTATTCCCTTTTCAAAACATTTCTGGTCCATGAAAGACTAGCACAAAAAAGGGTCACTGATATCCTCTTCCCCCACTCCATGAGGCCCTCCCCATCCCAAACACGGGGGCAACGTCATGCACACATGGGGGAGCAGTCAATCAGGACAGAGGACCAGTTCTTCACCGTGTCTCTTTAGGAAATCAGGTGTGAAGCATCACTTTAAAAAAATCAATGTGGCCGATCTGTGCTGTCGCCAAAGGTGAGATTTCACTCTTTTTTGTGGCAGTAGTAGTATTCCATACACACCACAGCTTTTTTACCCACTCATCTGTTGCTGGGCGCTTGGGCTGCTTCCATATCTTGGCTATCGTAAATAATGCTGCAATGAACATAAGGGTGTGTATATTCTTTCAAATTAGTGGGCCTAGAGGGTATTGTGCTAAGTGAAATAAGCCAGAAAGACACATACCATATGATTTCACATATATGTGGAACCTAAAGAACAAAGTAGAAACAGGCTCATAGATACAGAGAACAGGCTGGCAGTCGTTAGAGGGGAGAGGGGAGGGAGGCTGGTGGAAAAGCTAAACGACTTAGGCCATCCAGGTTGGTAGTTACAGAATAATCACAGAGCTGTAGATCACAGAATGGGGAGCATAGTCACTAATATTATGACAACTATGTAAGGGGCCAGGTGGGCACTTGAAACATCAGGGACCACTCTCTAAGGTACATGACTTTCTAATCACAGTGCTGTGCATCTGAAACTAATACAGAATAATGTTGAGTGTAAACTGTAATTAAAAACTTTTCAAAAATCAGTGTGGCTGTTTCTATTCTTTATTGCAGAGAAAAGCACTGTCTCCCTTCATTCTAAAAAAAAAAAAAAAAAAAAAAAAAAACCTCCCAAGAAAAAGTGTGTAGTCTCCCAAGCTTTCATACGAGTGTGTCCTTTTCCATATCTAACTAAATCAAGCCATACAGGAGCAATACATAGTGTTGAAAGAAGTTTGACTGGAGTGCAATCTTCACTTTGAAAGACAGGGAATGGACAGGAATAAATGTTTTAATGCCAAATACTGGAGGATGTTGAATTACAGTTGAACAAACATTTTAAAGCTAAATACTGTAGGATGTCAAATTAGAGACTATTTGGAGCTAAAAAATTAATTAACTAAACTAAGAGTGTGGGGCAGGGTGGGAGACAGTTTGAAAAGAGTGATCAGAGCAGCCTCTGTTACATACTTACAGGCTGCTTCTGAAGGGCTCCACTGGAAACTCCCCTCCCCTCAATGCCTCCCTGTGTTCTGAGTGTGAAGCTCTTAGGTGCAACCTCAACTGCTACTACAGAAATAGCTACTTTCAATGGGAGAGAGTTATGTTTGGCAAAAATGACTTTTTTTTACTGATGCTTTCATTTTTTCCTTCTTTTTTTAGTGTTTTGAAATAGAATGTTCAAAATATTCCTACTGCTGTGGCTGGTTTATGCTCTTAAAACAGTTTCTACTTATAACGTGCTAATGTAATTTCACTATGCAAATTGCAAGCTTTAATTTTTTTTTTATGTTTTAAATAGGATCTCCCTTAGAAAAACCCATTGCTCTCTAGGTATGTGTGAATAAGGTTTTAAAAATCTTTTAATTAACAGTTTTCACTTTATGATTTCCTTTCCTGGGAGGGGCCAAACCTGTCAAGGGGAGTGATAAGGAAGTGGGGAGGGAGGATAGAGGGTATCTCTCATTGGTTTCATAGTTGGGATAACAACCATAGTTAATGCCCTGCACAACACAATGCTGCCCTTATGAGCCACTGAGAGCTGTAAAGGAATAGAAAGGCATAAAAATACATTAGGCACTCCAGCATCCTAAAGAGTCAGAAAAACTAGTTCCTTTTCCTCCCTGTGCCACTGACAAGCTGTGTTTTGAGTCTCTGGACCTCACTCACTAAGGGACGGATTAGTCTGTCTCACTTCAAAGGCAACAGCTCTTTCCATCACAATGTCCTGCATATCATGGTTTAAATCATGAAAACCCGATGGGTATCTGACTATTGATGAGAAAAAGGGGAAGTTGGCACAGAAGTCTAAAATCATTGGTCCATGTCATCAATTGATGAGAGATTTTGGTAGCTGTTGAACCAAAATTAAGCTCTCTTCTGCCAAGATAAATCCAATAGAGCTTCTGCAATTTTTGGTTCCAATCTCTGCTGACTACAACCTGGTATTTGTTGAATGACACCATAGTAGGCTGACAGTATTTTTAAAACATCAATCCATGTACCATGTCAACCTAGCATAGAATTCATATGAATTTGGAAAAGTGAAAACTACTTAACCTGCTTGCCATCAAAATCAGATCGCTCAGGAGCAGCATGTGTTTAAGAGTGAACTGAAAGAGATTGCAAATTTGAAATACTGCATTTAGTTCTCTAATTCCCTCTCATTCCAATTTTCCTTATGTACAATAACAATCAAATATCTAAACAAAGAAAACTGGTCTGGCACTTTAATCATCAAATCTATTTTCAGAATTCATCCAGATCTGGTTCAAGCCTCATATGTCACAACAGTTTTCTAAATTTTAGCTAGCAACATCCCTGGAAAATGTGCTTATGAATTTAATGAAAAGGAAAAAAAAAAGGAAAGCTATCTTCGGAAACTCATCAGGATGATAAAATATGATGATATTTTAGATTTTACACACACATTTACTTTATACACACATACATTCCTTTTAAGTGGAAGATCTATTTTGAGGTTGTGATTTTTTCTTCTTTGTTAAATAGAAAAAGCAGAATACATATAACTATTTCAACAACCTACATTTTTATTCCTTTTTTAAAACCTAAGGCTTTTTTTCTGCTGAGATATTGTGTAACTAGTATCTATGGTAAAGTTTGGTTATACAGGACTCAAGCATTGGTTTCCTAGGAAACCAGCAAATGTTTTAAATGTATCAAATGTAAAAGGTCTAGTGCTTACCACTGCGATACAATGATGATTTGGGACCTCCACTGCCAGAGCCCCTTCACCCAGGAAAAATTACTATAATATAATCAATTACTATGAGGGAAAGGCTCTATTCTGGTATTACACACACACACACACACACACACACACACAGTTGTACTTAACCTACTTCCTGTCATACAAACCACCCTCCATCCATAAAACAATGCTTTCCACACAAAATAAATAAAACAACAGCAACCCAACTTGGCTCTGAGGTGGCACATTGTAGATGGCAAAAGAAAATACAATAACACATCCTTACCTCTTATTGTTGGCATGTAGTATACCTTTACAAGAAAAAGCTTCAGATCAAGGGGAGAGAAATAAAAGAATTGGACTCTTCCATAGGCTCTGCAATTTTCTGCTCTGCCTTTGTCATAAAGCTTTGTAAATCTCTCTTTAAAGAATACATGTGAAAGAATTTATTGAGCAGTCAAGGTACAAAATTATTGGCTTTCAGCTAATGTTGAGCTGCCTCCATCCTTTGATCTGCCCAACCATGAAGGTTCTCCCTTTTATCCACCAACTCATTCAGCATCAGTCAATCAACACTGCAAAGAGCCACTTTCATACCAGTCCTCTTCCCATCTCCACTTCAACAGCTCCAAGTTAAAACTTCCCTAGCTTTTCCTATCTAGTCTCACTCCCTAAAACATCTGCCACACTTCATACCATCCTGTAGCTACAGATTAGTCTCCTTCAAAAAGCAACAGAGTAATGGCCCTATCCAAAACCAATCAATGGTTCTTCACCGCCTGACTATTCCAAGTCACAAATTCTTTAGTGACCTACAAAGCTATTCACAATTGGGCTCAGTTCTGTTTCCAGACTCTCCCAGTCATCTCCCTCATCTACTCTGTACTTCAGCAGTACTTAAATATTCAAGATAATATTCATGATTCCCCAAAGGACCACATGACTTTGTCCTGCTACACCTTTCCTCAGAGTTGAAGTATACTTGTAAAACCATCCACAGATGACAAAACTCCGCCTTTTCCATATGCTATTTCCACTATAATTAGAGGGTCCACTACGGAGATGAACAAATTCCACATACAACTGCTATCAAAATCCACTTCTAGCCCTGGCTGGTGTAGCTCAGTGGATTGAGCGTGGGCTGGGAACCGGAGGGTCCCAGTTCGATTCCCAGTTAGGGCACATGCCCGGGTTGCGGGCCGGGTCCCCAGTGAGGACCATGTGACAGGTAACCATACATTGCTGTTTCTCTCCTTCTCTGTCTCCCTCCCTTCTCCTCTCTCTAAAATAAATAAATAAAATCTATTAAAAAAAAGATTAAAAAAAAAAAAAAAAAAGAAAATCTACTTCTATTTGCCCTGCCCCATCCCTACCTAGCTGAAGCTGTTCTCATCCCTTATGTGGATTCAGCCGTTGGGTCCCTGGCTTCCAGTCTCATCCTTTCCTCCTGGTTTACTCTTCATTTAGCATACAGAATGACCCATTTTAGCAGCTTTATGTATAACCAATATGCAGTAAACTGTGCCTATTTAAAATGTGCAATAATATACAACACACAAAATGAACAATTGAATAAGTTTTGACATATGCATGCACCCATGAAAACAGCACCACGAACAAGATAATGAACACATCAACCACATTCAAAGGTTTCCTCAGGACACTTTGTAACCTCTTTCAACCATCCCTCACCCACCCTGGGCAATCACTGATTTGTTCTGTCACCATAGGTTGCATTTTCTAGACTTTTATACAAATGCAATAATAGAGTGTATACTCTTTGTGTCTGACTTCTTTTACCAGCATATTTTAAGATTTATTCATTGTTGCAGTGGTTGTCAAGAGTTTATTGCTTTTTATCCTGAGTCTAATCCATTGGATGATATACTGCAACTTGATTTTCCGTTCACCTGTGGAAAGACATTTTCATTTTTTTCAGTTTCTTGCTATTACAAATGAAGTGTCCTGGAACACTCATGTGCAAGGCTTAGCATGAATATCTGTTTTATTTTTCTTGGGTAATTGCCTAGGAATAGAATAGGTGGATCCTATGGTACACATACATTTAACATTTTAAAAAACTGTCTAAACATTTTCCAAGTGTTTGTACCATTTTAGACTTTGGTCAGCAGTGTGGGGGAGTTCCAGTTCCTTTACACTTGGTATGGTCAGCTATGAATTTTAACCATCTAATACACAGTAATAGAACATGTGATTGTAATTCATATTTTCCAAATGATGTTGAGCATTTGTTCATACACCGACATCCCATCCATATGTTCTCTTTGGTAAAGCGTCTGTTCCAGCTTTTGCCCATTTTTTTAATTGGGTTGTTTGTTTCCTTATTTTTGAATTTTGAGTTTCCTTTTATATTATTCTGCAAGTAAGTCCTTAATTAGGTGTATTCTTTGCAAATATATTCTCCCACTCTATTACTTCTCTTTTTATTCTCTTTTAAGGGCAGTTTTTAATTTAATGAAAACTAATTTATCGGTTTTCTCTTTTGTGGACTGTGTTTTGGTGTCATATCTAAGAATTCTTTGTCTTTTCTAACCCAAGGGGAGAAAGATTTTATCTAAAATGTTCTAAAAGTTTTACAGTTTTTGGTTTGACATTTAGGCAAATGGTCCATTTTGACTTTTTATATATGAGATATGGCTCATATTTTTGCAGATAGATCTCCAATTGTAACCTCTCTATATTTCTGCCAAACCCATACTACTCTGACACTGTAGCTTTATAATAAAGCTATTTTAAAGCTTAAAATAGCATTATTCCACCAAAATTGTCTTCTTTTTAAAAGCTCTATTTTGACATCATTATGAATGTTTCAATCAGTTTGTCAATTTCTACAAAAAATGCCTGCTATAATTCTGATTATAATTGCCTTGAAATTACATATCAATTTGTGGATAATTAACAACTTAATATTATAAATGACACATGAGTATAGTATCACTCTGAATTTATTTTTTTTTTAATTTATCTCAGAAATTTGTAGTTTTCAGTCTACAGGTCTTTCACATCTTTTGTCAAATTTACCTTAAGTAGTTTATATTTTTATGGTATTGCAAAAGGTATTTTATTTCAATTTTTATTACATAAATATATAGAAATACAATGTATTTTGTATACTGATATATCTTGCACCTTGTTTGATTCACTTCTCAGTTCTAGTAGTTTTTCTGTAGATCCCATCACATTTTCTACATAGATAATAACATTGCCTGAAAATAAAGACATTATATTTCATTCTTTCCAACATGGAAGTCTGTTTTTGTTTTTTGTTTTTTTTTTTTTCTTGCATTATTGCACTGGCTAGTATCTCCAGTATAATGTCAAATAGAAGTATGGAGAGGAAGCATTCTCATCTTGCTCCTGATCATAGGAGAAATACTTGGGAAGTAACTCCTCCTTTTTAACTTTCTGGAAGAACTTGTATAGAACTGGCATTATTTCATGTTTAAATGTTTTGGGGAATGCAAGAGTAAAGCACTCTGGAGCAAGTTTTCTTTTTAAATTTTTAACTACAAATTTAATTTCCCTAATCGATATACTGCTGTTCATGGTATCTTTTTTTTTTCTTGAGTGAACTTCAGTAGTATGAGTGTTTCAAGTAATTTATCTATTTCATGTACATTGTAAGATTAATACATTAGATTAGCATAAAGTTGTTCACAAAAATTTTTGTTATCTTTTTAATAGCTATAGATTTTATAGAATGCCTATCTCAATCCTAACATTGGTAATTTGCATCCTCTCCCTCTTTTTACTTTCTTGATTATATCTGGCTAGAAGTTCATCAATTTTGTTGATGATATCAAATAATCAATTTTGGCTACATTTTTTTCTTTATTGTTTTACTATTTTCTATTTCATTGACTTTTAATCTGACCTTTATTGTTTCTTCTTCTCCTTACTTGGGGGTTTAATCTGCTTTATTTTTAGTTTCTCAGTATAAAAATATAATACTTTTAAACTTGAAAAGCATGTAACATCAAGTCCCACTGATAAAATCCTCCTAATGTTTGTTTTTGCACAGGAATCACAACAGGCTTGTCTCCTCCCTGACCTCACAGGCCCTGTCCTTCACACACAACTCTTCGACCTCATCCCCCACTGCCCTCCCACTAACCCACTGTGCTCCAGACCTGCTGCCTCCCATACACACCACACTCATTTCTGCCTTCCAGCCTTCGTGCTTGTCCTTACTTCTCCTTGAAACTGTTCTCTCAGATCTCTGCCTTACTGCCTCCTTTCCAGTAGTGCAATTTCAGATCCTCTTTCAAAGAGTTTTTCTAATCTAAAGTAGCTCACCACCACATCACCCTCAGTCATTAACATAAAACCTTTCAAAGCACTTTTACTACCTTCATTTATTTATTGGCTTGTGATTTTCTTTTTGTTTTGTTTTTGTTTTTGCTTTTGTTTTGGTCTATCTATCCAACTTCTGTCAGCTTATTGAAAGCTAAGACACTTTGTTCACTGTTGTATCGCTAACACTGCTCCCATTGTGAAGCATATAGCTAGTACTCAGTAAACAACTGGTGAGTAAATTAATACCCAGGCAATAAGAAATTAACCTCGTCCTGACTGGGTAGCTCAGTTGATTGGAGCGTCATCCCACACACCAAAAGTATGAGGATTCGATTCCCTGTCAGGGCACAAACCTAGTTTGTGGGTTTGATTTCTGGTCAGGGTGCATATGGGAGGCAACCGATCAATGCTTCTCTCTCATATTGATGTTTCTTTTTCTCTCTCTCTCTTTCTCTCTCTCTCTCTTCCTCCCTCCCTCTCCCCCTCTGTCTCGAAAATCAATAAGCATATCCTCATATGAGGATTTTTAAAAAGTCTTTTTAAAAAATAAATTATTCTCTCTTTTGTCTCCACCATTAAGGTTTGTGTGCAGTGACATAGTCAGACTATAACTAAACATCTTTTTTTCCCATTTCTGGGTTTCATTCTACAGGTCCTCCAAAAATAGCAAGACCCTTACCTGTGGGCTCACACTTGTCTTATGTCTGGCCCCAGAGTGGGGCTTTAATTACTAGCTCCACAACTGAAGAAAGGCAAAGACCTAAGTGAATCCAGGTGTGACTGACACAGACTTTTTCCTCCCCTTCCAGGAAAGATACTGAGTTCTCAGGAAATGCTTGTCCATGAAGCTGAGTAAGATGTAATTCCAGGCTGAAATTTCATGAGGGAGTTTCTCAGAATTTCTCAGTCCAGCAAAAAAAAAAAAAAAAAATGTTCAGCCATGTAAAGCTGTGTACATCTGTTTGTCTAGCTGAACCACCCTGTCTCCAATGATTTGTTCTCCCAAGAGTTGTAACACTAATCTGAGAATTTAAGTGCCAGGCACAGAACCATATGTTTAAACCTGGGTTTAACGGTTAAAGCTAATTTAATTGCAACAGTCCTGTGATGCATGTGTTATTATTGTTGCCATTTTACAATGAGGACACTAGGCTCAGAAATGCTAATAATGTGTGAATTTAACATTGGCAGAGTTGGGACTCTACCCACTCATCTTATTCCAGTGGCTTTACCTAATCATTACTTCTTTTTTGCTTTTAAGAATTTAATTTATTGGGGTAACATGGGCTAATAGGATTATAATATGCTTCAAGTATGCATTTCTATGATACATGCTCTGTACTTTGCATTGTTTGCCCACCACCCAAAGTCAAATCATCTTCCATCATCATATATTTGGCCCCTTTAACCAACTTCCCTCTGGTCACTACCATACCGTTGTCTATGCCTATGAGTTCCAGTTTTATATCCCACATATGAGTGAAATCACATGGTTTTTAGCTTTTCCTGACTGACTTGTTTTGCTTAGTATAATATTCTCAAGATCCATCCACAATGTCGCAAATGGCAGTACTTCATATTTTCTTACAGCTGAGTAGTATTCCATGGTATGTGGACGTATCTTCACTATCCAGTCCTCTATGGAAGGACATGGCGGTTGTCTCCATGTCTCCACTGCATCCTTTGCCAGAGTGGAAACCTTTCCGGGGGAGAGGTCGCTGACTTGCTCCTTGCTAAATTTTTGTCATGTCTCTCATAACATAAAATCCTGTAAATATGTATTCAATTGAATTGGCTGTTACACCAAATCATATGTTCACAAGTTATGCTTTAATTTATCATTCAGATAAGTAGCATAGAGCACTAAATCTTGTATATTTCTAGCTGTAATTTAGTTAATGTTGAGGGCTCTGTCTTCACTAAAAAAATAAGACAAAATTGAGTAACATTTTCAATAAAACTGACTGACCTTGTAATTATATATAGTCAGATCCAGAACCAATTTTTATATTTTTCTATATGAAATTAAAATAGATTTAAAATGTCTAATTGTCACTAACTTCCACACTTAGGATGACTGTTTGTTGAATGCCAGTGTCATTCATTTCTTTTTTAATCATAAAGCCTTTAAAAACTTGAGAAAATTACAGAATACCAGTCACCCATATAGCCACGAGTCCATTTTAGTAGATGTTAACATTTTGCAGTATTTGAGCTAGTTCTCTCTTTCTTTCTCCCGCTCAATCTTCCTGAGTCGAAAAGAATTTGATATAGTGAAAGCCTTACTTTGCATACCTATTCCCTCCTTCCTTCTTCACATAATACGACATAGCTGAGGCTGGAGAGCATTCTGATGAAGACTTATAATTGCACTGCATGTAAAAATATCCATAACCAATACATAGCATACTTTGTTTAGAGCTTTTACATAAATGGTATCATATTGTACATATCCTCTGCAACATCTTTCCTCACTCCAAAATGTGTTTCAAATTCATCCATAAATTACCATTGAATAAATTTCAATTAAATAAAACCCAACATGTGTTTTTCAAAAAGAAAGGAGTACAGCTTTATTCAAAAGCATCAGAAATGTCTTCCCAAGGCTTTCTTTCTGCTTCCTCTCAGGGTCTCATAGTAGTTACGCAGCTACCTCTTGTCAGTCATCACTTCTCCAGTAACGTCTTTCAGTATCACGGTATGTTTTAATTTGGATACCACTTTTAGCAAAGTTATACATGAAAATGATTTAAAGAGTCTAATCCTTCTACAAGGCTTGTTACCACAGCAGTTTCCTACTCTAGATCCCAGTTGGTTTTGGTCCCTAGAATCAACCACTTTTAAAGACTCGGTTAGATCTCTTTTTTCTTCCATATATCTAACAAATTTATATTTCTACTTTTTGTTTTCAGTTTAGGAATTTCCTATTCCCTTCTTACTATGGAAGAAAAATGACTCAGCCTTCTTTCCTCCTCCCCTGACCCCCACCACACACACACACACACACATGCACACACACATTTCCCATTTACTTCTTCTCCCCAACAGTATACAGCACTGGGTGTCAGCTCATGCTGAATGCTTACATTGCTCTGACCATACAGGTTCTCCCAGCACAGCGGACTGGTGCAGTGTGTCCTGAGTGCTTCTTTTCAAAGAGCATTCTGTTTTCTGATTATTAACAGCTGTTTTGTGTCGTGTGTGTTCACTTCTTCTTTAGGCAATTCACTTTTTATATATTTGATCCTAGGTATTTCCCCTAGGTATGCAAATCTCCTCTCAAAGTATTCATACCTATCAGGCATGCTGTCACGTTCACACATGAGAATCCCTGCCAAAGATGATGGGTAGCCTTGCTTCCGTCCTAATCAGTCGTTTTTTAAGCTTGGTGTACCCCTTTCGTCATGGGTCTCCCTGCCGCATTAACCTGAGAATTCCTGTCGCCTCACTCTCGGATCACACTTTCTTGATCTTCTCCCTCTTTGTCAGGAGAGCACATCCTCCAGTGCCAGCCAGAAAAGGGCGTGTGTATAGGAGGAAAATTTTTTGATACTTCAACTATCTGAAATGTCTTTGGTCTATAATCATAATCAGTGGTGATTTTACTGAGTGTAGAATTCTACATTGAAGAATCATTTCTCTCTCAAATATGAAGGTATTACTCAACTTCTTTTACCTCAAAGAAATATTAAACCATTCCGATTCCTGATCCTTTGGATAGAAATCTATTCCTACTCACTCCTGAAAGTCTGCATTCTCGAATTTCTGATCAAATGCCTTCATTAGTGGGTCTAACTCATCACTGAATTGTGCTTTTGATGGGACTTCACAACATGGAAACTCACTGCCTTCAGTTCTGGGAAATTTTCTTAATTTTCATTAATGATCCCCTCCCATGAATCTTCTCTCTTTCTCTTTAATCTCCTGGATAGATCTACCAGTTTTCTAACTCTTTCCTACTTGCCAGTTTGTTGACCTTTGTTCAGTTTTCTAGATTTTCTCAATTCCAACTCTTGAGTTTTCTCTCTGCTATATTTTTTTGTTTACAAAAGCTGATCTTGTGTTGACATTTTTTTCTTTCAGCAGCCTCTTCTTGCTTCATTCATTCAGTATCCTCTCTTATTTCTCTAAAGGTTTTAGGTTTATAAAAATGTCCTCTCCTTGCATAGAGCCTATCCCCTTCACGTCACTCTCTTCTGTGGTAAGTGCCTGTGCATGGGTGCGTCTCTCTTGCACACTATAAGCTGTACTCAAATCTCTTGTGAACCCTGACAGACATTTAAGTGCAGGTCATTGACTGCGGATTAGAAGCTCTGCGCCCAGGGAAGGGCTTGCTGACAATGGTCTTCACCACAAGGTGATCTAGCTAGTGTGTTTCCTTTCAGAATCTTAATATCAAAATATTTAGGGTCTGTGTCTTCCTGCCCCTCCCTCATCTCTTTAGCTGGTCCAATAACCCAGAGAAGATGCTTTCTGTCTCCCACCACCAGGGGGGAATATGTCTGGCTACCAAAGTACGGGGAGCTGGGTAGGAGACAAGCACTGTGATGTTCCTAAATTCAGTTGTAGACTTCCACGTATTCCCACTGTTTTCTCTGCCTTCAACTCCACCTGGTTTCCCCAAGTCCAGAGACCCTGTGTTTTAAATTTGCAGATAATAAGTGTCCAGCCTTCTGCCAGTATGTGGAAGGGGCTGTTCCAATGGTTTAGAGAAGCCACCTGTCCCACTCACAAGGGCCAAGTGCAAAATTTTTAGAAATTGCCATGCCAGGGGTTTAACACAATCATTATTAAAATCAAATTATATAAATAAACAATTACATAATCACATCAAAACAGATAAATATCTAAAATTAATAATGTCCTAGCTAATTTACTGGTATCATATTTGACATATCATACTTGTACTGACATATCATATTTGTACAGGAAGAATACTATATAACGGTGTCTGCTGTAGAATACTATAGAATGGCATACCGTACTACAGAATACCATATAACCACATCTCTTCCCAACTCTGCAATC
Source organism: Micronycteris hirsuta (assembly GCA_004026765.1). Lineage (NCBI taxonomy): Eukaryota > Metazoa > Chordata > Mammalia > Chiroptera > Phyllostomidae > Micronycteris > Micronycteris hirsuta. The sequence goes on from PVJI01005036.1 coordinate 78,458, forward strand.
AGCGATTTTATGTTGGGAATTGAAATTGGCCACAGTACAAGTATCTACACCAAAGATGCTAATCATCACAGCATTTTTTGAGAACAGGTCATTAAACATTTGCCAGCACACCACTGGGAAGATATCCAATTTTTCAAAGTCAAATAGGAGATCAGGAGGTCCACTACTCCTTAAATACATTTTACCCAATTTTAGCCCTTTTAGTCCCACATTTACCCCAGATCTTAAGGGAACCAGTGCCCTGAGTCCCTACTCCTTCTGAAATTGAACAAGGAAAGACCAGTTCTTTTTCAGCTTCCTCCAATTTCTGTTTTCTTTGGTCTACTAAATCAGAAGTCTCCCTCCCATCCCTTTTCAGCTTTTCAAAGGCTCTCCCTGTGATCTATTCTCTCTGTCCTTGTGGAATTGAGCATTTAAAAAAATATTCTTACTGTTATTTCAGTGACGTTTCGGGAAGGAGTGGAAATATATGTACATGTTTAATCTTTCATCTTTAACTGACAATCATATGATATGCTAAAATGATGGAAATTTTTAGGTAACTTTTAGAAGTTTATTTTTATAAACTTCTTGAATAAAGGGACAAGTAATCTGGTGTCCGTCTGTGGGGAGTTTACTGGTCCTCTGGAAGTGCCATAACACAAGAACACAGGCTGACCGGTTTAAGCAAGAGAACTTTACCCCTCACAGTGGTGGAGGTTTGGAAGTCCGAGATCAAGGTGCTATCAATTCTGTTTCTGGTGAGAGAGCTTCCTGCATAATAGATGTCCACTGTCTCTCGGTGTCCGCATGTGACAGGGAGAGAGAGAAGAGGAAGAGAGCTATTTAGTGTCTCTTTTTATAAGGATACTAAATCTATCAAAGCACAGCCCCTCCTAATGACCTCATTCAAATTTACCGTGATTACCTCCTTACGGACCCTGCCTCCACATATGTTCACATAGCGAGGAGAGGTTGGTGGGTAGGACTTCAACATACGAATTTACAGAGGATACAAATATTTGGTCCAAAATAGAAAAGTCGTTTTCTACCCTTCTCTGGTGCTTAGAAAGACACACCAGGCTACAGACCTGAGCCAAGATTTATTTCCTAGGCCAAAACATCTTCATCTTCATGTTGGATGAACAACAATTTGTGACCACAGTTGAGGAAAGAAGAGTAACTAGTCTCAGAATCATACTTTGTACATAGTTCCGGGAGCTTACTTAAGCAATGCCTCAGCACTGAACTAAACTCAAGGGGTTTACTTGCAGTGCTTGTAACAGCTCCTGTGGAAAGAATTCTCACTGACTCCACTTTCTTCTCAATGCCTTTGTGGCCACAATCTGGATAACAAACCCATTGGCCTCTTCCTCCATCAGCTCCAAACCCCCAAGGTTTGAAAGGTTTCTCCTCAGAGAGTATTGAGTGATGTGTGGTTTTTTTAGGGAATGCACTTTGACTGATAGGAACATACATGTTAAGTAAGGGATACACCTACTAACAGTCATGGCTGTAGCAAGTTTGAACAATCTTATACTGTATCAACTAACAAGGTATTTGTACTTTATTTAGTGTGATATATTGGAGAAGTTATAGAATTTGGAATGGAAAATGCAAAGGATTCAGGAGGGAACAAAATGAGATATGAATAACTCATGGAACTTATATTTAAGTGACGGAGCATGATTTCCTAAGTCATTGCCATATCTAAAGCGTTAGACATTGACAAACTTTTCCAGAACACTCCTTTATAAACTTCAAAAATTTGCAACATCATATGAAGGCTAGACTTGACATTGACAATTTTCAATTTCCTAATACATTCCTATTCTATTTAATCAAAATGTAATTTAAAAAAATATCAGAACTGAAGGCATAAATTTTCTTATTGAAAGGGCTCATGGTGAACCCAATACAATGAATGAATTATACTCACAGCAAAGCACATCATAATAAAATTTTAGTACATTGTGGAAAAAGGGAATACCCAACAGGTTTCCAGAAAAATGAATATATTCTAATGACAGTTTGTGTTTTTTATTAGCAGTATCTAGCAGAGTGCCTGGCACAAAAATAAATGTTTATAATATAAATGAATTCCTCACTCACTTTATTTCACAGAGTGCCAAGTCAAAAATACCTGAACACAGATCATCTATCTCTACCATACTACTAAGCCACTCTCCTCGGGTTAAGTATTTAGAGGAAGAGACATCTTTTTTCCCAGGAGATGAGAACCATAAATTGTAGTTAGATTCCCAAGGGAGTCCACAAACACGTCCTTAACATTTATATAACTGCATAATTACGTACCGAAAACTAGAGAATTTCTAACATTGTTGCAATGCTAGTTATTAAAATGGTGTGTGTGTGTGCATGTGTGTGTGTGTGTGTAATCTTGAATGCTGGTATCTAAGCAAAGCCAGTTTAATATTACTACCTGCAAGAATGTCAAATCATAAAATGAGTGTTTTTGTCTTCCATACAACGCATAAAAATTATTTCTCCAACTCTTTGCCCAGCTCGGAGTCCCACCCCTCTCCTGACCTCCCTGCGGAGTAGGGGTGTAAGTCAGTGTAAGGCTCAGACATGGGGTGAGCCGCAAAGAAGGACTGCCCTGAGTTGTGGTCCCCAGAAGCAGATCCTGAGAAAAGAATTCCTGTGCAAGAAATATATTAAGGAAATGCTCCCCTAAAAGCAGCCAAGCAACACAATTCCCAGCGAAGTTCCACAGAGCACAGCAACAAAATCTGGAAGAAAAACAGAATTCTTGGACACAAGGGAGCCAGGCTGCCACAATCTGATGCCGGTCAGCCGCTGGCATGGTTTGCCTCCAGAGTGATGGAAACACTCAGGCCTGCCAGCCCTCTGCCAATGCTTGAAAAACAGCCAGTAGTCCAAGGAAAGTCCTCCAAAGAGAAGCCACAGACAGGCCTTCATGAGCAGGTTTAAAGGGCGTGGGGGTGGAGGCCACAGAGATCGTGAAAGGGAACCAGGAGGGCCTGGGTGGAGCGTGGATGCTACTTGACTCGGAAATTTCAAAGAACAGAGTTTAAGGAATTACCATGTTTGTTACTGTTTTGGCCTTTTTCTCCCTTAGACCATCTCAAAAATTAGGTACTCTGCCTAAGCACAGAGGGGTGCTTCCTTTACTGAATCATCCCTGACTCTTAAAAAAAAAAAAAAAAAAGGCTGACACAGGTCCACATTTTCTCAAATGTATCGGTTCACCCTCAGTTCCCTGCTCCGTGAGGAGCGTCCACACCAGCTCACTTGGCCTTGGCCTCCATCCCAGCTCACCCAACCGGCAGGGGCAGAGCTGGGCTTGTGCACTCTGCTGCTCATTCGCCTTCCCAGAGTCTCCCCATTCTGGACCCCAGGGACATTGGAAAGGTGAAAGAATGTGTAAATGGAGGGAATATTTTAACATATTTAGCTACAGGTCTTCATTTAATCCACCTAGCTACCCTATGAGGTCAGTGCTATTGTTATACACATTTTATAGGTGTGGAAACCAGAACACCGATAATTTGAGGAACTTGCCCAAGAACATACAATAAGGACGTCGCAGAGCCTGAATGCAGACACGGCCAGGCCCTCAGCAACCAGTATGCTATACTGCCTCTCCTAGCAATCTGAGATAGATGATGTTTCTTGATATTTTTCAAAAAAAGAAATTAACGTCCATGAGATTAAAATGGATTTGCTCATGCTCACATACCAATAACAGGCACAGTGAGAACCTGAACTGAGGTTAGAGGACCGGAAATCTCTTCCCATGATATTCCCCAGGAAAAGTAAGTTGGCTTTTCCCCAGCTAGCCTGGGGTGGAGCAGATTCAGGGAGCTACCTCACTCCTCATTTCTCATGATTCATCCCAGGAGCCAAGGCATTCAAAGCCAAAAGAGAAAAATCCTTAGGGAGAAGACAGTGGTCTCTGTCCCTTCCTGCCCATGGACCTTCCAGAAAGATTAGTGCAGAACTCAACCTGAGCATTATGTCCACCAGCAGGATGGTCTGGTCAGGAGTTGCTGGGTAATGAGCTGCTCTGAGGGAAGAGGAGGTACTGGAGTGCTCAGAGGAAGAAAGAGAACTCTGGACAAAGAGGAAAACCTCCCAGAAAGGAGGCAAACGTTGGTGAGCAGAAGGAAGCAGGACTGAGAATCTGTCTGCCAGGGAACCACAAACCATGACACTGCCAACCCTGGGAAGCAGGGAAAATGCTCCACCGCAGCCTGCGTGGTTTCCTCCAACACGTGTCCTGGTTCTGGGAAAGTCAGAATCGGGGTGGCTGGCCTGCAGCATCAGGCATACTCGTGGCAGGTTGTGGGTCAGCCAGAACAGACAGCTGAGAATAGGCCACCCAGCACGTAGCAACAGTGAGAACTGGCATCAGAGGGAGACCACTATAGTAACCAGAAGGCCGGTTATGAAATCTGGGCTAGCGCATCCAGCCCGGGGTAGAGGAAAGGAAGCAGAATCTCCGTCCTAAGAGAACTAGGTTGCAAGAGAGGCAAGTGCACTGTTGACATTTGGGGACAAATACTCCTTTGTTGTGGAGACTGTCCTGTGCATTGTAGGATGTTTAGTAGCATCCCTGACATCTACTCTCCCTCTAGTTGTGACAAACAAAATGTCTCCAGACAGTGCCTAATGTCCCACTGGGGGGGCAAAGCCACTTCCAAGTGACAGCCATTGGTTTAATCAAATGATGAATTATTTAATCAAATGATTTCTAGCACCTGCTGCGTGCTTTCTATGCACCGGGTACTATTATCAGTGCTTTACAAGTGTAATCCTGTATAATTCTTCAGCATGGATATGAGAGGGACAATTACTGCCTCTGTGTTAAGATGGGAAACTGAAGGCACAGAGATATTAAGCAACTTCCCTAAAGTAACACAGCACATATTGTCACAGCTGAGATTCCAGCTGGGAGGTCCACTTCCAGAGTAACTGTGCTGTCTCTCATTTTATGAATGAGAAACCCAAGGTGCAGAAAGGTAAGGATACAATTGGTGGAGGAGATTTGAACTCAGGTTTCTCTGACTTCACAGCCCAAGCACTCATATTGTACTGGTTCTCCAGTTTCTGCCAGAGTGGGACCAGTAAGAATGTTGACTAAGCTACTGACCTAGCAACTTCTATTCATAGTGTCTAAGCACAGGCTTAGTCTTCAGTCTATGGTCAAATACAAAGGGTTCATCTCTTTAGCTTCAATGATTAGAATAATGGGGGATAAGGGACCAAGAGCTCATTGCACAGAGCCTGGGATCTGTTTGCTATCCCCGTCTTTCCTTCCCTCATCTTCTCCTCTTTCCCTTTCCCTCCAACTCCATCTCTCCCAAGCTGTTGCACCTCAATTTTATTTAGCTTTAAAAAAATCTACTAAATTTACTAAATAAAGTGATGCATTGCTTACTTCTAATTCTTATATAATGATATCACACATATATCCTTTTTAAAAATTAGATAATGTATAAATCTGGGCACAAATCATAAAAGCCCTCAATTAAAAGCATTACATGTCTACCTCTGAAAAAAGAGGAAGGGGCAAAAACATCACCTCTGAAGATTCCCAGATCCTTATAGCCTGCCAAAAGCCCTGAATTTATTCTTCCTTGAATCAGGTGCCTTCAATATAAAGAACTCATTGTCTACTTTAAATGTGAATTTCTCTAGTATGCTTCAAACCCTTCATTTACCAAAATACGGCACCTACAAATCTTGCCCAGAAGATGTGTAAATCTGTGAAGTGCTGAGGCAGACAGCAAGGACAGCAGACAGTGATTTGCTTTGACTCAGGAAGCGATTTCTCAGCATCGCCCTGCTCTAACACGCACGCGAGTCTGTCTGGAAGCAGCAAAGCCCTGTGTGCTGGCTGGCTCCTACCAGAGAATTCCCTTGAAGTCGCGCTGAAAATAACTGAAATTGCAGTTAACTACATGATTTCCCTCCGTGAATAAGGCAGAATAAGATTGAAGCTGTTAATTTTAAATGAAATTGCTTATTTTATTCTTGAAGGAAACAGGGAATTACAACACAACACTGGCTGTGCCCAAGTAAATGAAGCCCCCAGCTTGAACCCCAGAAAGCCTGCGTCACCAGCGAGCACTTTGGTATTTGATTACAAAAACACGGAGAACCGAACTGTTCGATCAAAACATTTTTGGGAGCTGATACAGGAAACAGAAACTGCTAGAAAACTGCCTTGACATCTGCAACAACTGTGACTTCCAAGAACAGTAATTTAGAAACATCTAGAAATTAGAAGTCAGTATGGGAAATGAGAGAGCACATGTCTCCTGAGTCTGAGCTTTGCTGCTCACCAGTGACATCACCCTGGATCGCAAACTCTCTGGACCTATTTTTCATCGATTGTTAAACAAAGGGGGTGCACTAAGCAATCTTAGGGGCTCTTTATTTTTAGATAGAAGTTAGCACTAAGGGACAGTGCTCTGCATTGGAAAGAGCAAGGAGTTGGAGTCCACCAGACCTGGGCTCAAGTCTCATTTCGTTTGTACACAGCTCTGTGAGCTCGATCTAGTTGCCTGCCCTCTCTGAGCTTTAAGTGCCTCGCCCGTTAATTGGTGACTAACACGGCTTTTGAAAAAAATCTGAGGTGTAAATGTTGGCTCCCTTTATAGACTGTACTGGCCCAAACTCTTCTGTGGATTAATTTAAAATCAAACACTCTAAAAACCAAAGTCTTGTTACTTTATAGGAAACTTACTTTTTCACACAGCCTGACCTGATTTGATCATGAAAAATTCTGTAGTTTTTATTTTTTCTATTTCGTTACTTAAATATTCATATGTTTTGTTGAAGATATACAGATGTGTTTGTTTTTTAAGTGCTGCCCTAGATTCCATAGGGATGTCACAGAATCCATTCTATGAATACTTTTCATGCTACAGTTCAGAAATCTGAGGGGAAAATCTGAATTCCAAAGCACACTGGAACCCAAGGATTTCAGGTGAGAATTATAAACCTGTATTGTACTATAGATTTTCATTGTTTTGCAGTAATGTATGAGGGTAGTTTTACGGGAAAAGAAGTTTCCATATTTCGATTTTTAGAAAATTCTACTTATTATTTGAAGCTCCAAACCAAACATTAATAATTCAACAAACACATAAAACTCAGAACATGGAGAACACTGACATGTGCCATTATGTTTTCTAATTGCTAATACTACGCTTTAATACTCTGTCCCAGTTGTCCTGTTCACCTCTCCCCAAGCGCAGCCTCAGGGCAAACAACCGTTAGCAGCTGAGAGCTACGAGAAAAATGAGAGAAGAGAGTGAAAACACTGTAATACTATGTGAGCACTGCCTATGCCCCAGACAGTACGCTCATCTCTTTGCATCCGTATTTCTAATGTGATGTCAATACAAGCCCTGTCCCTGTGGTTTACAATCTAAATGGGGATAGACACATTCCACTCATTGTTCATAGGTGAGCTTCTGCAAAAACGAAAAACAGAAAACAAGTAAGTAATGTCAGATGATGCGCTATGAAGAAAGAAACCAAGGCAAGGTAGCAAAATAGGAAATATTCGAGGTGAAAGTGACTGTACTTGCTCTGTTCAGAGAAAGTATTTTTGAGGAAGTACTGTAGCACCTAGGTGTGTTTGCATGTGGGCGTGCCTGGGTGTGTCTATGAAATAATAATGAACAAAACAGAGTTAATATTAAGAACTGAGGGGAAGCACAGTTTGCCACCCCAAAATATGTTTTCAGGATATTGGTTATCTAAAGCTGGTTACTTTCAAGAAACAAAAGACTCAGGAAGAAACCCTGACCTTCCCCCTAACTGCCTAAAAGAACTTAGAAGACCAGCTCCAGGAATAGATACCGTCACAGGTAACCACAGTTTAATGTGAACTAGGTATGATACGAAGGAACCTAGCAAGGCTCATTTGATCAAAGTCCTCTCTGTATCTCATTAATAAAGATGGCCCAGCAGACATTTATTTACCACCTATTTGCTTTTCTCTCTGCATGTCAATTGCCTTCCTGCCCTTTCAAGTCCCAAACCACAGCCCCTCCCCCTTCTCCTTAGCTGAGGTTGGAATATAAACCTCAACTGCATGACTTATCCTCTGGTAGCAAACACTTAGGGAACCCCTGTGCATACATATGTAATAAAGTTGGTCATTCTCTCCTGTTCATCTGACTCATGTTAGTTTATTAGTCCAGCTAGAAAAATTTAGAAAGGTAGGAGGAAAATTATTATCTTTTCCTCCCCCCTCCAGTTTCAAAACAACAATAGACCTAGAAGAATTCAAACCTAAGGGTATTCCAAAAGAGAAATCGTTTCAGACTGATGTGGGCAGAGACGACTCCGTGTAAGTGAAAAGCCGGTAAGACTTGAATGAAAGGGGATATTCCCATTGGTAGCAGAATGCATGCAAGAGGGCTCCCAACTATGAATCCCTGCTCCAGTGTTCTGGGCACTGGGATGAACTGCCTTCAATCGTGTTTGTGGTACCGTCTGGCACAATTAGTTCTAAATCCCCATCCTACTATCTCAGGGGCTCTCAAACTTCAGGCACATCAGAATCACCTGGAGGGACTGTTAAAACAGGTTGCTGTGCTCTTACACAAGGTTGCTGTTTCAATGAGTTGGGAAACACGCTCTACCTTTCCGAACTAATATATATGCTAGTGCTTAGAGACTTAAATATCTGCATTTCTAACAAGCTTCCAAGTGACTGTGATGCTCCCGGTCCAGGGAACCACTGAGGTCTTTGTATCTATTACATTCTTCCCACCATCCTGTGTTCTGCAAATGAACAAAACACGTAAAACCAATATCAACCTGCTCAGTGACTTACAAAGTGTTTTGAAAATCTTGTTGTATCATTCACATTTTTATGAAACTGTTCTAAACCCTCTGTACATGAATGTATATACAATATGTGTGTCTATAATATTTTAATTTCCCAGTTGCTTCATATGTACATATTTATCAAAACTGGTTTGCATACACAATCATCACTCTCTTTATTATTACTTAAGAAAATTCCAACTTGTGTAATGGAATTTAAGTTTTCCAACTACTTGTGGGACTAAAGTTTGAATCTGTAGCTTACTGCAAATATGTGACATAGTTTATCATCTCTGAAATCCCTTTTATCGATCCCCAGTAAATCCTCAAAGTAAAATTTTTCTTTATTCTCTTAAACTGAAACTTTGTTCCTGGTGCCTGTACACTAAGGGAGCAAGTTAACAGGACCAGCTCATTTCACTGCTGAGTGAGCAACAGATCAGGGAAGTTTCTCAATTGGCTTGTAACCCAGAAGCCTTTGCACCAGACAGCACTGACGGGCCTCAGAGGGGAGGCTTCTGGCACGTAGAGCCAGCCAGGGTCTTTACTGAGAAAACCTGAGTCAGCTGCAGTCGCCTCCCTCAGTTATGCCCCACTGGGGACAGGCCCACCTGCACTAGAGGTCACTTCCTCTTGTTCATCCATTTTCAGCCCCACTGGCACAAGGACCCATTAGAATTCTTCCTTTTGAAAGGTTCTACAAGTATGAGAGTTTTATTGAAACCACCCAGCTTCTTCATGAAAGTGCTACCTCAGGCACATCTAGGTAACTGAAATTTCTCCCTTCCTCCCAAGCCTTGTAAAGTTCCTGTGTCTTCTATTCTCCCATACACACTTGTCCACTCCTTTATTTCACCAACCAAATGTCTCCTCTGTCTTTGCCTCTCTCATTTCACAAATAGCTCCTTAATCAGTTCTGATTTCCCTCAGGGATCATGCTTATCTTTAACACACCGATGCTCTCTTGCTGCTCCTTGGCAGAATAATCATGGGAAGCTAAAGTGGCAAGTGAGAGGGCAACTTCAAGGATATATGCTAGTGCTGGGAAAAAAAAAAAAGGAAAGAGTTGGGAAGTTGTAGGAAGGTAAAAGCCACAGAGTCTGCTCACCACAGCGCCTCTCCGTAGAGCAGCCAAATGCATAGACTTCGGCAAGTTACTTCATTTCTCCGAGTTTGTTTCACTTGTGTTTGTTGCTGCAGTGAAGCAAACACGCTCTACCTTTCCAAACTCATATGAAGACTAGAAAAACATCTGCAGTAATCCCCCAGTAGAGCGCCTTAACATACTAACCATTTCCTAAATGGCAACCTGCTACCACCATTGTTATTACTGCTAATGGTGTCATCACCACACTAACACATCGGATCGGGGTACAAAGCTACATTCCGCAGCTTCTGTATTACTCCAAAAACAACAACAACAACAAATCAGCCCGTTGAACGCTTCTGATACGAATGAGATTTGACATTTAATGTAGCAACGAATGTCCTGGGTCTAAATACAATCTGAACATTCCAAATCTCAATCTCCGCATTGAATAAACTATAAATTGATGTGACAGTTATTTCAAGTGAGCTGAAAAAAGTCTTAAAAATGACATACTTATTTATATGAAATGTACAAAAAGGGTAAATTTACAAAGACAGAAAACAGATCAGTGATTTCCTAGGGCAGGGGTGGAATTTGGATTGACTGCCAATGGGCGCCAGGTAATTTGGAGGGTAATAGAAATGTTCTAAAATTGGATTATGGTCATAGTTGCATGACTCTATGAATTTCCTAAAATTATTGGACTGAACATGTATGAACCCTGAGTGAATTTTATGGTACGTAAATTATACCTCAATAAAGCTGTTACGATGATCTTTTTTTATAATACACAACACATTTCAAAATAAAGTAGCATTTTTATTTTTATTCTAAAGCTTCCCATTATCAGCGCATGACCGCAGCTGTCGAGAATCTGTCCAAGACCACTGATGTGATCCTCCACAGGCCAACAGGGCTGTTAGCACCGCTCTCACCCACAATCACGTCGTTTTTGAAAAGACATCTCGAGATGCCGTATCAAAGACATTAAGAGAGAGCAGTTACAGGCGAAGATTATATTTTGCATCTGATGTTTTCTCAGCCTGGACAGCAAATATTCATGTCCTGAATGAATGGTTTTCAAATAGAAATCCATTATCAGTGTTTAACTTTTATGCAGACATTTCAGGAAACAGAAAAGGCACTTTGCTCCAAATGCTTGTGATTGATTAAAAATCAAACAGTTAAAGTAGTGGGTCTTCATCGAGGCACAGTATTCCAGAGCAGCAGTGCCAACTTCTACATGCCCGATGGCCCTGTGTGTTAAAGTGAAGGTTAAGGACATTACCACCATTTCGCATAATATGCAGCTGCAGAGAATAACACCAAGTATTCTTCCTGTCTTGACAGCACAGACAGCTAGCTAGCTCTTCCTTCAGGTACTATTACAACTATTTTCATTGTGATTTCTCAATGTAATTTATTTTTATTTTTTTAAAGATTTTATTTATTTATTTTTAGAGAGAGGAGAAGGGAGGGAGAAAGAGAGGGAGAGAAACAGCAATATATGGTTGCCTCTCACATGGCCCTCACTGGGGACCTGGCCTGCAACCCAGACAATATGCCAATCGAACCGGGATCTTTTGGTTCCCAGCCCACACTCAATCCACTGAGTTACACCAGCCGAGCTGATTTCTCAATATAATTTAAATACATAAATCTCAGTTCAAACTTGGCCAGTCCATTCTTAACTTCTCCGTAGGCCTGCAGCTTGCTCATTGATGAAATAAACTGCATTATTATGGAACTTCACACTTGGTTCTGTTTGCCCTTCCTTGCCCACAGAGAAGTCACATAGAATTCTTGCTGTCAATCCACCTTCCTCTGACTCAGACCTAGCAAAGCCAAGTTGAGTTGCATTGGTCTCTGCTCTAGTATCTTGTCATTACTGAAACTCCACCTCAAGCTCTTCAGTTTGTTCGAGAGATGGCTATAGCACCTTCATAATGGACTTTGGTATAATAAACTCAATTAAAACGACAACATAATGGTAATCCCAACAGCTTATGTCTTATGTTCTTTATACTATTCATATCTGGAGCCTGCACTGAGGGACTCACAACATGATTTCTAATCATGGCACATGTTTTAATCTCCATTTATAATGAAAAAAAAAAAAAAATGGAAGCCCAGACAGACTCAATGTTACACACCTACTAAGTGGTAAAACAGCAATTGGCTCAGAGCCCATGCCCCACCATTGTACACTGTGTCCTGAGCCTTCTTGCTTGTGTTTCCCACAAATGCGCTGCTGAACCACAGGACTCAGTGGGTTCTCAAGGCAATCTCCTGAATGCACTGACAATGCATATAGTTTGGAAAGGGGGATGGAGGGAATCTGTGGCCTATGGTATTTATGGTGTTGTCACCAAGAGCTGTTGGATTTGGGGTTGTGTTACTTCACCTCTTTGATCCTTAATCATCTTTTCTGTAAAATGGAGATGACCCTTTCTCCTTTATTCACTCAGATATGGTGAGGCAAAAATGAGATCACAAGCACATTCAGTTTTCTAGCTAATGAATGTAGGTTGTTACCAAGCCCCCCTTTGCTAGACACAAGATTACAGTTGCACTGGTAGAGAGGCCTTCTAGGGAAATAACCTCAGACATTCACAGACGCAAATGATCAGATGAAAAACTTTTTTCTAGGACTGGGTATTCCCAGTTCCATTCTAAAAAGCTAAAAGACAATATGCCAAACAAAAATTAGCCTTTAAATTTTCCCTGTTTTATTTTGGTTAATTCCGAGGCAAGCAATTTGATGGTTTCTACCATCTCACAAAATTAACATGTATGTGAATTTTTGCATAGTCAAAACTAGCCAGCTATTAGTTTCAGCTTGACAGGATTTGTTAAGTGAAATTTCTGGTCACCATCTGTAAAAGAAATTAAGAATTTGAAAAGATTCTCCTATAACTATTTCCCTTGATTCCATGCTTATATTCTCAGCAATCAATCCACTTACTCTTCCAGTTTATGGGGTTTTATGTGACAGAGCTTGAGACAAGGTATTTATTTAAGTTAGAGAACAGGGATGCTTCCATGGAAAGATCATATAGAATTACAGATTATTCCAAATAAAGGGGCTTTTCAAAACTATGTAATTCCAGGTTTCCCAGTGAAAAACTCCAATGTCTTCAAAGGCAAAGCAGGTAAAACCAACAAAGGGCACGAGCTTGATAACACAATAGGAAGCATGGGGGCTGTGATGAGTTTGTGGAACCCCAGGACTCTCACAAGGGTGGGCCAAGGCGTTCTAGTTCAAAAGTTTGTAAAACACCCTTTCTGCCAAACCACACAGGCCGCCACGCTCTACTGCGCCCAGTGACAGAGGTTTACCACTTAAAAATACTTTTAATTTAAACGATGAAGCGCCCAAGGGCAAAGAAAATGAAAAGGCATCATCTCGTCCTCCCTTTGACAAAGAATTCTTACGGGCTTGGTCAGCCCTGTGCTGGGCTCCCAGATTACAACATGGAACAAAAAAGATACTGCCTTTGATTTCATGTTTCATGGAATTTACCATCTTTGGGGGGAAGTTAATGTTAATCAAGCAGTAACCAACTTACAGAAATTCAAACTTTGATGGACGTGAAGGAAAAGTACACAGTACTATAAAGTCAGATACTAAAGCCTGGAAACATGACTCCAGCCTGGGTTTACTGGGCCCAGTTCGTGTTGGAAGAGCCCCTGAAAAGGCAGTGCCCTCTTTACTATATTCTAAAGCATCAAATTTTAAAATGAAGATTTAATTCAAAAGGGATAAGCACAGACTAATTAAAAATTTTAATCAAACAAACAAAATATGCAAGTACAGAATGGGGAAATCTTACAAGTATAATACAGCAAATCTTACAAGTATAAATACAGCCCGTAGGCGTGAGCAGCTGTTTTCGATAACAATTTGAATAGAGGGGAAATGCAGTGCTATTTTCAGAAGAACTACCATGCTGCTCAGGTGTACTGGTCTCCCACAGGGAACGCACCTATGGCCATCACGGGCAGGTGGGTATATGCATACCAAAAATACGGGTATATGAAAACTTTCCCAAGAGTACATAAAAGAAACAAAATTGTAAAAGAAAATGGAAAATAGGACTTGTGCTAAAAAAAAGTGAGTTATTGGGATAATCAGCTAAGCAGCACGGTACACAGAGAACAAGGAGGGGCCTTAGAGCAGACCTCTGTTTGAGGCTTTTGCTCACTGTTCTATTTTAAGTCAGTTTTTAACTTCTCTGTGCCTCATTTTCTGCATTGGAAAAAAATGGGATGATAGTATCTATTTTTTCTGAGAGAGCATATGCAGCATATATTAAGAGAAATATTTTTAGTAATCATTATCATCATAATCATCATCACTAATTGACAGGAAAGACAAAGCTAAAACGTAACAATTACCGCCTTCACTTTATAAAGGATTTCTGTGAAGATGAGAAACATTTTCTCTAGGTCTAGAAAGAAAGAAAAAAACAAAACAAAACGGTGAGCCTAGTTTGAGCAAGAGACGTTTTCAATATTATGTTCTTCCCTTACAGGATGAGAAGGAAGGGGACTGAACTACCAAAAGAAGTTTTGAAATCTAGTAAGGAAAGTCAAGAAGGAATAGAACAGGGGAGGGGGGTGTACCTGCCACGGATGATTTAAAAACTCACTAGTAACTGTTCACTGAGATATTATTTAATAACCTCTCAGCTCATCTAGCAGAGAATGTCACTCTTGCCAAGACATATAAATGTATACTTGAGTTATTTTCCATCCATCACGCTGACAGTAGCCCCTAGGAATCCAGAAGATGGAGCACGGGTCTGTGATGATAAACAATTGACATGGCACAGGACTTCAGTGGAGGTGCCAAATGACGAGCCCCAGCTGCGAAAGGGTCACCTGAGAAAGGCAGCCGCCTCTGTGATGAGCAGTGTTTGTTCTGTATGTCAGGATGAAGGTTCTGGGCATGTGTTCTACTTTATTTACCGTATTTTTGGACTATAAGATGCACTCCCCCCCCCCACATTTGGGAGGAAAATGGGGGTGCGTCTAATAGTCCAAATGTAGCTTACCTGGCTTGCTGTGGCGGGGAGCAGTGGTGGAGCGGGGTCACAGGAGGCAGGAACAGATAAAATATTTTACCACATTTTTTGCTTCAAAATTTTTTTTCCTATTTTCCTCTCGAAAACCTAGGTGCATCTTATGGTCTGGTGCGTCTTATAGTCCAAAAAAAAATGGTACCTCTCTGCACACCTTGCAGTGGTATTTTCACCAAAATATTTCAGTACAAGTTCTTTTGGTCTCTTCATTTCTGAGGACATAGAAGGGTAACTCTGGATGGGTTGAAATAAGCATGACTATATACTATAGACGGTATATAAGTTAGTAGAAATAGAACACACTTCAAATAACAATTTTCTGAAATAATTTTTCATAGTTATTCTTAAACATGTCAAAATACTCAAATACACATATATAATTCGTCTAAGTTCCTAAATTCTGCATTCTGAAAGTTTTTCTTTAATTATTATTATTTCAAAAGCCATAGACTATATGTATACTCTTTAGTAGTTAGTTCCCTATCAAAAAAAAACACTTTTTTTAGGCTAGGCATTTCCCACCAAAACTCAAAAAGAAGGGGAAAGAATATGGTAATGCCTTCAGCGGAGCAAAGAACAGGCAAAAAGTAGATGAATACATGAAGTATGCAAAGAGGTGACAAAAAGTGAATAAAGATGCTCTGTTCACAGTGGTTGGTTTTATTCATTTGTCATTCCTTTTCATGAGGACTGTTTGAAAATAATATCCACTTAGTTTCATGCCATTCAGTGCTACATGAACAAGGAATCATTTAGTTCGTGTTCTGTTTTCTCAACAAAAGAATGTAGTCTCCACATTAAGTAGGATAAAACATCTGGAGGGCAAAGTAAGACAGATCATAAATTTTCATGTAATATTTTCCTTTTATGAAGAACAACAAAAAGTCTGAAATGAGATTTTTGAAGAAAAATAACTATTACCTAATCAAGGCTACCACTACAAACAAAAAGTCAGAGCACAGTTCCTTTCACAAAATGCTAAAGCTTTTCAGACCTACCACAAGAAACATTATTCGTACAAATGTATGATGGAGTTCAGCACTACAGTTTTAGAAAGGTAAGTATTAAATGAACGACTAGAAACTTTGAGCAAGTCTCTCATTTTGCATTGTACCATACATTATGCAGGAAGGGGGAAGAAAAGGTTTTCCCCTAACAATGTGGAACTGGAAAAGATCTATTAAATAAAACCCATTTACTCAAAATAAAGAGGGACTCGCTCAATGGACCTTCCAGCCAAAAACTACTCATTTACCTGAGCATCTGCGGACTTCATTTTCTGAGCTTTGGTACCCTCAGACAGTTCCCAAATAAAGTGACAGCAGTGGCCCAGAATGAAGACCATGGTTCAAACAGTGTTTCCATGCCTCATAGCGCATGCAGTGGACACTCTAGGGCTTATTCCAACGCATGTTTTTTCTCTCTCCCCACTTGACATAACAGGCCTAGCAAAATGGTACCTGTCACTTTTTGATATTTAATATTCCTCTGCAAAGGATATGGTGAGACTCTGTCAAGCTAGCATAAGTCTAATATAAGGCCATCTTTTCTGCCTTGCCAGAATATGAAATGTGTTACTCAGCCACCAATGATTGAGGCAAAGTGCATCTTACGAAGACGGAAGTGTGGAAGCGCGCTAGCCTGTAGTGCACTTGCGCACCACCTGCGGACACAGCGGAGGATGGAAGATCCGCTCTCCAGTCCACCAGCAGCATTAACTCCGGAGGGGCAAAATTCAGAATTCCTACTTTCTTTTCTTGTCATGACAATCTTTTTTTCTTTCCTCTCACTCCAGATTTAGAAGCACTGTGAAAACCATAATTCACTGATAGAGCTGGACCGTTAAGATGATATAGAGTACATCCAGAAAAGAGATGTTTTTCTTTTACATTATCTCACTATTCCTTGGTCTAAATCTGGTGAAAGCTTCACATTATCATATTACAATTGTTTCAGAAACCAGCACAAGTATTTTGCTTCACTGAGGTGTATTTGTCATCACTGACATTTAATACAATTAACCAAATTAAACTGACTGGCTGATACTATAATTATTTCATGTCCAGTGAAATTCAGTGCGGCTCCTAAAGAGCAGGTATGGCCTAGAAGTGAGAAAGCTGAACATTAGAAGGTCAAGAGCATTAGGAGATCTGCTTTTGACACATATTAATAATTAAAGTTATTACTTCCCTTTTTGCTGGGCTTCAGTTACTCCGCTCCTATAAAAAGTCAATAAAATTACATCTGTCTGAAAGCAATGCTGGAGAAGTTTGATTAGCATTTATGATCTTTAGACAGGCAAAGGTAATTAATTTTTTTTAATTTGATGCAGCTGAAAACAGGATATGTTGGCACTAAATTGTCCCTGATTTTTTTCTGTAGTAATGCCCATCCTTGCCTATATTGGATTATAAGAACTCTAAGAAGCAGAGTCCTAACACCAACTCTTGCCCATTATACTGACTAACCACTAAGCCATACAGGTGAGCACATGCTTTTGTTCAAGTTTCATTATTATCGCTAATTCCTCTATCCTTCCCATTTAGGCCCAATAACCAAATGCACCACATGAAGCTGGATTCATAACAAAAGTGTTTACTTGCCTTATGATGAACTTCCTTGCATAATGAATGCCCCCAACCCTCTGAGCAGGCTTCTTACATCTACTCCCCTCGAACATGCTACAGTCAGCTGAATACACTTTCATATTTTAGAAGGAGGAATGAAGAGATGAGAGAGCTTCTTGCTGACTCCTGTTCTGAGAAGAGTAATTTTACCAAAAAGTATTTGCAATGATATTAGCTATTTTCATGGCTTATATAAAATGTCGTGTTGGCTGATCCTCACCTGAGAAGATAATGATTAAATCACAAACGTAAACAAGGTCCTATCAGAGACACTTAGGAACATCTGGAGGAGTTTTTAAACACCGTAAGGGGAAGAGGGCAAGAAAGAGACACCAAGAGCTGGCAATGGGGCAGCAGGGAGGCTGAGACCACAGGGGGCCGAGTTCCCAGTTCCCCGGGGAGCCTTCCCCAGGCATAGATGGAGACTGAGGGTGTTATCTCAGACCTCTCATCCGCCAGCCCGGCCCCCAGATCTGTGCACTCCAACCAAACCATCCGGAAAAGAGGCTGAGAGCTTGATGTGTTCCCTCTGCTTTCTCTGAAGCCTCCTTGGAAAGTACTCCTCAGCCTGATCTCAGGCTGTTTGCCTTAAAAGGATAAAATATCTGTAGAAAAAAAAAAAAAACACTGTAGCTGGCTGCAGAGACATCACATACCAGAAGGAAAGGCACTACAAGCCGGGTACTACTCTTCCAAGGGGGCTCATCATCGTCTCACCTTCATATATTTCAATTTCACGGAAGCATCTGGAGCCCGAGGAAACAGGCCTATTGGCTAACAAGGTAGCTGCCCCAGTGAGAGTGAAAAACAAACTTGAGATGATGGCCGATCCTAATGTGTCGTCTTTGAACAGTGGCCAGGACTCACGGCTGGCAGGAAAGAGGAAACATACTCGCGCACTGAGCGGGGCTACTGACAATCTGCATGCTCCGGTTCTGCACAGGTAGCCCCAGAGATCAAGGCGAAACGGGCAGGTGCAGATGCGATGGGGAGAGGGGCCTTGGAGCTGCCTGGCGCCACGGCAAGCAGGGGACTGGGGTTGGTAAATGGGACCAAGGAAAGTGCTTTCCCGAAGAATGGGAACAGAAATAACCTGTAATAACTGAAGCTGAATGCTCTATCAAAAAGGTTCTCAATCCTGCCTGCATATTAGAATCACCTTGGGAGCTAAATCAATATACCTACACCTCGGGTCCACCCCACAGCAACGGAATAGAATCTGTGGAAGTGATGCCCCAGGAAGGATATTTTTAAACATGTCCTAGAGGGACATACCTAGATTCTAATAAGCAGTCAAGGCTGAGAACCAGTGGGCTAGGTAAGGTAACGATTACTCATTTGGGAGAATAAACAATGAGATATTTACTAAATAGTGTACACCTATAATGGGGAGGTTGCTTTAGCAAGACTTTAGTGCTGAAAATTTTTAGGCAATAGAAACATTCTATTCTTTAACTGGAAAGTTTACCCTGGTCCTTTGTGTAATAACACATACACACACACGCACACACACGCACACACACACACACACCATTGCCTTCATATCAGAGTGGTTCCCAAATTTTGCTGCACACTAATGTTATCTGAGGAACCTTGAAAAAATACTGATGGCTGGCTTCCTCCCCCAGAAATTCTAATTTTAATTGGTTTGGGGTAAAACCTAAGCACTGGATTTTTTTAAAAGCTCCCCAGATGAGTCTAATGTGCAGCAAAATTGGGAAACCACTGTCCTATCTTATTTTTTCCACTTCTTCCTAAGTACTTCACTTCCCATTTAATTACTGGTGAACAGGTACACTCCCCTGAGAACAGCCTATATGTGATTCATTAGGGTTTGTGCAATTGCCTAATCTTCACACTCCTTTGGGAAGCAGGAGAACCAAATGGCTAAGGAGAACAGCTTTGGAGTTCAAATTCAGAGTCAGCCCCTTACAAAGTGTGTGACCTTGAGCAATTTAGTTTCTCTGAGCTTCAGGGACCTGTACCTCATCACTGGGAAATGGGGATACTCTGGAGTCTTTCTCACATTTCTGCTTCCTGAAAATTTCCATTATTATAGAATGTCGTTGAGGAAAACGACAATCTGTGGAAAGCACAGGAAACAGTGCCTGGCACAGAGTAAGTGCCCAGTAAATGTTATCTGTTATGATCATGAAGGGCAGCGCCACTGACCCTTCCTTTCAGAAATAGTGATGCACTGACTTGCTCTCCTCATTCTTTTGACTGCCCCAATCTACCAAGCCCTCCCCAGTATCAGACTACAGGATATTTGAAAGGAACAATACGAGGCATCAAAACAAGCCGTGGCTGAAAGGGAAATATCTTAATAGTTTTCTACCAAAATCCCAGTAAGGCTCCCACACCCAGAGGAGGCAAGACTTTGATATCCTCTAATTTGGGGGTCTCTTCTCTGTGGCTATCTTCATCCACAAAGTACTCTCCAAATTGTAAATTCTGTTCCAGTCCTCGTGCCTGTTTTCCCTTACGAAGCCTGTGACTAACTTCCAACTTCTTTGCCAACATGGCACAGCTTTAACAATGCTCATCAATTGCCCTTTTCTGCCCCCTCCACACACCCCTCTTCTTCCTGCTCTATCTCCTGCTTCTCTTACATAAATGACTATGGATCCATTCAGAAACAAGACACTTCCTGAAGTAGCATACTAGCCCCACCTTTCGTTAAACATATGTTTTGTTTGGCTACAGTCTTTGTGCTATTGTTTATATTTACATGACAGTTTTGGAGGGAGAACATTTCTCTGCTCTTACAAACAAAATTATGCTTAGAGAGTTCACACAGGCTGCACACAGAACTTCTCAGAAAACAAACTTTAAGGCGATGCCGAGGAAAGCAGCCACTATGGAAGACGGGGAGAGGAGAGAAGTGGTGTCAGAAGGCTGTGTGCGAGGAAGCCGCGCGGGCTGTCAGGGAAGGGGCGGCCAACAGTGCCAGCCCAACAATTCAGATTAGGATTCAGCATGCCACAGATGTGATCGCATAATAAGCTGGTGAGCCTACTGCTGCCTGCAGCATGTGCTTATTTATTTAGCACATTGTCTTGTGTTCTCCAAGCATGGAAGGTTCGAGGCGGAGGGTCTGAATGCCAGCAGCAGGTCTGGTTCCCGGGGATGGGCGGCAGTACCTATGGTAGAGATGGCAGAAAGAGCAGCAGCCCAGTGTTGGAACTGGTTGCTAGGATACCATGGAGACCCTCCATTGCTAGGCAGACAGGGGTAAAAATGTTTCCATATGCCTTATAACCTGCAAACAGCAACAAGAGAAACATCGTCTGCCTTCTTCTACCCTTCCCCACTAGGAATCCCAACCCAACTCTTTAGTGAAATAACCACCACCATGAGCTTGGAAATGGGGCCCCAGGGAGCAAGGAAACTGGTCCTTTATATTCTCAGCAGTCTCTGGAGCTTTTCTCTTCCAGGGCTTGTCCGCATTCTCATTCTAAGCCCCCTTTCCAGGGCACACAACCCGACTGTGCTTCAAAACATCCTGACAGGGTTTTAGCAACCTGTTCCCATACATTTCTTTTTTAATAAAAGCTTCCACAACTTCCAGTTCACTGCATAGACTATAATGGCAAATTAACAAGAAGCTTAAACAGGAAAGTCTATTAGAATAAGGTTAAGCTGGAATTTAACTCTTCCAGAAAAACGAGAAAAAGAATTTTAAAAATCAACTTCAGGTTCGGTTCCCATGTCCCACTTGCCTAGGTATGTGAGGAATCTGCAATGCTAGTTGTGGCATGAAATTAGATTATTTTCAATGGGGACAGTTTGAGGTGAGTGGAAAGGACCTTGTTTTCTATTAAGAGTGGAACTGGGTTTCTTTAAGAGTTCAAATCATCTGCTGACCGGTTATATTTAATGCCCTCACCTAGCTGGAATAATAATGTCTATTATCAGGACTGTGCTGGCCGGGGGTGGGGGACTGGACTGACATTCCAAGATTCAGAGCTTTAGTAATGGGTAATAATTAGTCATCTGGTGAAACACACACACACACACACACACACACACACACACACACAATTCTTGATTATTCTAAACACAGGCAGAAATGCCTTCTTACCTACTTTGTAAAATAGAAGCTAAGGTTCTGATTCTCTCTGGCCTAAACTTGCTTTTCCCCAATTCCCACCATGGTGTCCTGGCACAGCCACTAGTTGCTGTCACTCCCCAGAGGTGCCCTCTGCTTCCTCGTGCTGCCTGTCCCTCGGCTGACAGCCCTCTCCATCCCCCCCCCCTCTAATCTCATCACCACTAAACCGTGGCCATCCTCCAAATACGTATTTACTTTGAACATCTCCATTTCCACAAGAGTTTCTGATACCATAAAATTAAACGGGCTGAATTATATTTGCTGTCTTAAGTATTTCCTCTGTGACTTGCCTTACTCCACTTTCTAGAATATTTACTTGTGCAGTACTGTTAACCCTTTGTTAACTCCTCGATGGCACCATTTATGCCTCTCTCACCTCTAATGCCTGATAGTAGCTTGCACACAGCACACAGAAGTACTGAACTGAGCTGTAGGGTGCACTGGAAATTTAATCACTGCCTTTGAGGAAATCTATGCTTTAATATTATGCCACCTATTGTGACACTAAAATGCTAGAATTCTCTCAACTTCCTACAAAATTTAACATACAGCCTGTAGGGGGATTCCATTTCTCTTGAGAGAGACTAGTGTCAAGGTTTAAAAGCTCATATAAGATCTTGTTAAAATGAATGCCTCCCTAAAAATAAGAAAGTATTTCTTTTTATCCTCTGCTCTTCCACAGCACTTCACAATCTAAAAGTAAAGTATAACTAAACGTCGTTGTTCTCTGAAACACATCTACCTCTGGAGAGAAAAGCAACAGCTTAACAGGAATACAGAGACACTAACAACTTCTGAAAGAACTTGAATCTACAGAGCCCAACTGCAGAGACATGGAACCTGTGACGGCAAAAACAAAAAGGATTCCAGAACATTTACTATAGGTAAAGGGCTGAGACCGTAATAGCAGACGTTGAATATGCTAACCTATTATGGACATTTTTCTTATTGTAAGGGTTTATTTACTCAATGTATTTCAAAATATAGAGACTGATAGCTTTATATTCTCAAGTAGTTATTTGGTAGCAGTGGAATACAGATTCCAATTTGCTGTATCAGTCCTTTGCTTCACATTCATAACAGAAAATG